>JAGDQP010005168.1:43139-80162 GCA_022664845.1 Lepisma saccharinum
TACCATTCACGACCTCTATGCCTCCATCCCACGTCGCATCAAGGCTGCTCTGAAGGCGAAAGGTGGCCCGACACTATATTAATCTGGTAAGTTGCACTTTCGTTCAGGTGTTTCCATTATTCTGATAAGCATCTGTAAGAGTTCCTTTGAGTTTAACACAGAAAAAGAGACAGAAGTCATGACTTGGTCTCGAACCCGGATTATCCAGTTGCCGGTTGGTTATGCTGTCCGCTCTTTCACCACAGGAGGGCAAAATTTGTGTACATGGAATGTTCCTTGCGCCTCGACACTCTTCTAGCTTCTTCATGGTTATGAGGCGCACGCACTCCACTACAGGCGGCGATTTTATTCGAGAATTCTGCAATTTTGCAGTGCAAAAGAATGGATATTGTTATTACCTTTTTAATTCTCTGAATTCAATAGTTTTCGTGTTATTGGTGATACAAGAAGTTGTTCACATAACATTGATCTCTCGACATAAACTAAAGTTGGTTAATGGTCATAAATAAATGCACATTTAAATTCAAGTAAAAATGGTACCATCAAAATTAGCTATCACAATTGCCAAACCATAGAAATATAAACAAAAATAATGTCTCCTTTTAGAGATGTTAATGGTTATTGAATGTTCCAATAAATTGAATAAATTCACACTAAATTATTTCAAGTTTACCCTCCTGTATAGAAATTTTCTAGCATTTCACTCGTTACCCCTAGCATTATGATTGAATTCTCCAATGCAATTTCACTGTATTATTTTTGTTTTAAATGTCAAGGTCAAATATTTTCTTAATTAGTGACAGTATGGACAGACAGAATTACCCAGCACCGTATGTAATTCTTTTTACTATCAATTTTGTGAACACAGCCAGCAAAGAGCTAACATACTTCGATTCGACCGCAGAGAATGTACGAAGTAGGGTTCATTTATTCCTTTTCGATTCCGGGTACATCAATTTTTAGAAATATTGAAATGGCGAGAGAACTTAGTACAAATCATCAATGTTCTTTTTCTTTCTTGTATCGTGTTTATTTGGTTGTAGATTAACAAGTGCACGATGTTCATTTTGAGACCATTTTTTTCGTGCAATGCATGCAACATTTGTATTTATTTTGCCTGATCTGTAGAAACAAAATTGATGTTTACCTGCGAGCATCTGCAAATATTTGCTATAACTGAATAGCATTTCATTTCGATAAACATAATAGTTCTTTTGTACGCACATTTGCTGAACAGATCATTGTACAAATTTCACTTTCTATCACAATAAACGTTATCGCCGACTGCGTTGAAAAGTTTGAAAACGTTTCCGTGATAAATACATACCGGTATTCAACAATATTGTTCTATACAACTAGAATATAACATTTTTGTTCTCTAACCTTGTTCTCTCTTCTTGTAAGTAGCAATAAAGATACGACATTACTTTTAGATTTGTGTTGATAATATATCATGCACGACTTGAAACGTTATCCTAAAATCAGGGAAAGATCCAGGTAAGAATTTGCAAAATACGACGAAATGTTACAAATGAATAAGAAACAAATAAAGTAAGAATATGAAGAGCAAACATGAAACAATGTATGGGATATTTTAAAAATGATACAATAACGACTAGTCAACTTTATTCTGCTGCTCATATGACGACATCTTCTACACTGTCGTATAATACGTCTACCACGAATAAAAATATAAAAGATGGAATAGTAGCTGCAAAAATCAACCAACGAATACAAGGGAAAAGTTGCGTAGAATTTAGGGTTTTATAAAAATAAGCTTTCTCCTACCAATCGCCCCCTTTTGCCAACAAGAGATAGTGGTGGCACTGTATTTGCAACGGATGAAATAGGAAGCGGAAAAAAAAACTTGTACTACAATGGACCACTGAATGACTTGATGATGATATCGTCCCAGATCTTCTCTTCTAAAGTAGAAATTTTCTCCATCCTACCTCCCTCTACCCGTTTCTCCTCGAGTTGGCCTTAACAGCATAAACATTCTCTTTCGTTTCTCTTCGTCCCTTTCCGCACTACGTCATCCATCCACCAACCGAACGATCTCCCAGACCTCTTTTGCTTTGCTTTAAATTCTCCTGCTTTTTTCTCTCTTTTTCTTGTTATACTCTGTGTCCTCTCCCCTCCAAATATTCTCCTCATATTTCAAGCGAAGGAAAAATCTGAAATTCAAGGGCATTGGCAATAATAAAATGTCGGAGTTCGGAATTTTATAGAGAGAGTTTTGAAAAATTACCTTCTATCAAGGCAGTGCCGCGAAAGCTACTACTACCTCCCCCTTGGGAAAAAGAGGAAAAACTCTATACAGCAGAAACTTGCGTTTAGCGGGAATGACCGTGGATGTCCTGAAGAACACTTCGTTCCGCACTCCGCGCTTCATTTTTTATTCGTCTCTCTCTGTCTTCCTCTCTTTCTATGTATATCTCTCCCTTTTTTTTCCGTCTTCCCTTCAGGAAGAGGTTAAGTGAAACGAAGGGACTCACTCTGCCAAGAGACGGAAATTCAAAACACAACGATGTCACAAATTTTCGAAAGTATTTCCAGTATTTTTTTTTCTTCTGACTTATGGAGGACGTGGAAATTCGATTTATAAGCTCTCTTCTTTCTTTCTTTTGTTTCTCTTTATTTCATTTACCGTAGTGAAGTAGAGACGTTGAAACCGTACGCGAGAAACTTATTAGTTTTATATATATTTTTACTCACCTTTTGTACTTTGTTTTTAAAGAAAAACTTGTTTTCCAAAATAATTTACAGTCGGATCAATAGCCTCGATCAATTTAAACGAATTCATGAATTTCTATGTAGGACCTATAGGATTTGGTCCTTCACTCCATTCAATGTAATTTTGCCATGCTAAACTTTAAAAGGTCTATATTTTGTTTTAAAGCGAAGGTCGTTTGCATCAAGATGTAGCACGTATGAGAAATGGTGACTTTTTATTTATCGAAAAAAAATATATGCCAAGACTAGAACACAATTTGCAGGACACGAGGGAAAAAAAGACATCCTTGCAAAAGGTGAAATTGCAAAAAGTTTGTATATAACTTGGCCAGTCTATTTTGCAAAATTGTTTGTATCCCACGTACGTTACCTTAACATTGACTTATGAACTAGAAACAACTATTTGAGCAGCTATTATTGTAATATTTCAGTTATATATTAATTTTAACTTGCATGAATTGGATGAAGATATTAAAATGAAGTAAAACAGTGCTCAGCAAAAATACTATTGAACAAAAAATGAAACTCTTATTGTCTAGATAGATCTCAACACTATTTCAATTCAAAGTAATATCTAGCACTCAAACAAAAATAATTATAAATTGCATTTAATGAAAAGTTCCTATGTTTTGGCATGGCGAAACTGTGCACGCTAACAGCTTTCAAAAACGTAGGGCTAACAGCGAAACCGCAGTCACTACCTACTTTATGTGATTCAGAATACATTCAACGTTCCTGCGAGCTACGTGGTATAAGATTAAAATTATTAATAATTAAGAAATACACATTCACTTACCGTACTGCAGTAAGAATAAGACAAACCACGTGTTTTTCCTCACTACTGACTACACCGCGCATGCGTGTTACTTAGAATTGTGCCACACTGAGAAAAACGCTTACATTCCCAATAATGTAAATGTAACATTTGCAGTATTACGTAGGTTGCGTACGCTAATACGTACGGAACATACGTAATACGTAAGTAACCCACGTTCAATGAAATTGGCGATTAGTGGTGAGCGCATTACAAGTAATGCCAAGTGGAAAAATTCTTTATTACGTAAGTTTCCTACGTCTTCCTGTTGTTTCTCCATGCCACAATTTTTGGCAGGACGGAATATCCTGCCGACATGTAAAATGAATAAAGTGACGTCATATAGGAACACAGGCAAGCAGGATAGAACCACCTGCCAAGAATGAAAGAAGGAGAAGTCAGTATATACATTACAGACGGTACTTTCCTACGTAATAGCAGGAGCCGCCTGCAGTAACACTATGATGATGTACACTGCTTGTATCAATGTTGGGAACGTTTGCATGCAAGTACAGCAGGAGACACAGTCTAGCAGGAGAAGGGTAAGTGCGTTACGAAATGTTAAATGTGTTACAAGTTGTTGCGGTGTATTACAAGTAGCTCGCGAGATGGCAGCACAGTTTTGTTTATAACCAAAAGCTAAAACTATAATTATTGTGCATGGGAGATCTGTTTTAATGAAAACACAAAAGGCAACGCGATTAATATTATTAGCATATGTGATAATTTAAAGATTTCTTAATGCATTTATGTTACTGCTCATATCTAAAAACCAAATGTGCGCAATCAGTTATTGTAGAATAGTTTATAAGATAAGAAGTTAGATTATCGATGCAAATACTAACATTAATCGTATTTAACGTCTGGTTTATGAAAGAATAAAATACTTAAATTTCGAATATTTGCAGTTTGCTTCTAGGGGCATTATGCTCTAGAATGAAGTTATTAATTTTAACGTATGGAAAAGCGTATCCATTATTTCCGTCTGATACATCTATACAGTCTGGAGGTAACTCGTGTACACGATGTACGGACCGTTCTGCCAGGCAGGAGGAAACCTACAACCACGACAGCTGGACGGCCAGTACGTAAGGAGCAGATCCCATTACGAGCCTGGGTTTCCCTACAGGCAGGCAGGACGGTGGCTACGTACTGGCATGTGAGTGCAAATAACTTCAGGACGTCATTAAAAAATGATGTCATGAACTGGCGTCTGCAATTAGCATGCCAGGCAGGAGCAAACAGCAGTTAACAGTACACATGCTCGGTAATGCTGTTTGCTACGTCCATCATACTATCCTCGCCAACTCATTATTGCAGGAGGGAACCTACGGATTTAAGGAGGTTACGTCCTTAAATCCTAGGAAAAATTTTCTCCGTGCAGTATAATAATAATAATAACATTTCCCATCGGATGCTTGCCCTAATTCCACTAATATTTTTTGACTCTGATTCAAGACAAAATGAATAGAAGTGTATTTTATATATAAAATATTCATAGGCCGTTAGTGGATTTTGAAACAGGGTCGGAGTGCACAAAGCCCAGACTCGAGAGTTGTTTGCATTCCACGTAAGACTGTAGGGCTCATCCTATATAGCCTTGTCGTTGAACTAGGACATGGCGAAATAAAATTAATCTAGAGATAGGTTTAGATTTTACTCATCTGGAACCTCATTATATTCTATATTCAGGGCATTAATATTTCTGAAGACAACAAGATACTTCATATTATTTTAACGTTAATGAGCTACAGAACGAGTCTCCGTATTCATAAGGCTCAAATTTATCGTTACACTTTATAATATAATATCTAGTTTTGCACTTAGCAAAGCGAAACTCATAGCCAGGAAAGTACTTACAATGTTAGATGGTTTGGGATTCCAGTGGACCTAATATATATTGTATATAAAGAGTTAAGATAAATTACGTGCTGCCTCCTCTGTTGTTATTAGTAGTGATAGATAGACTATAATTATTTTTCTAATAATATTAGTTTATGTTTCAGAACAGTTAAGACTATATGAACTTTAACAGTGTTATGACTTCGAACAGCATTCGGGAAACGGAACAGCTTATAAAGACATTATCCAGTATTTATACGTTCTTTTAGCATGGTATTTAAAGATTAACAGATTCTACTAACGGCAAGACCGTAAGAAACATGAAGTCAACAAAGCGACTTCTCGATGATCCTTTTCAAACCAAACATAGGTACGTACACTTGTACCTCTAGTATCCCCGTCAAGACCGCCTGTCAAAGAAACTATAAACGGAAACAAGAAGATATAAACAAAACAGAAGAAATTAGAATTAGTTTATTTGATGTACGGGTGATTGGAACATTTGAGAAGTTAAAACTTAAGCGATTATTGTGACAGTAAACAGGGATGCTGTTTTGTAAGTTCATTACGCGAAAACATTATTTTCGGTCAGAATTTTACACAGCTGTTCCTAGTGTTTTCTTTTTTCTTGTGCTCGTTTCGCTGCACCAATGTATAAAAAATATATCGGGACTGGCGTAAGCCATAGTGCTGTTACAGCCCATAAAATTAATTTTATCTCATCATATAAAAATATATGGAAAGTAACCTCTAATTTCCATCTTTATAGATGAAAATGAGGATAAACATAACCTTTCTAGAATCCTTTTAAAATTTCTTAATAATGTGTGACTTTGACTTGCTTCCATTCATTAGGCTGTAATTACTAAATCAAGAAAAAGCCTGAATTCAAACAAATATCTTTGGACTCAGTATTCCTCTTTTTATGGACTCGATTTAAATGGACACTTACTTCTGCATCACAGTAAATCATAAACTCGCTAAATACATCAATATTCTGTGAGCTAGGCAGCCTAATATCCACTGTTTACTGAAAGTTCAAATCACTATTAACTATAGTCCTCTAGAAACAGGGATATGACGTCGGATTCTTCAAAATGTTATAACTAATTAATCTTAATTTGCTTTTTACAAAGAATCAATTGCAGAGCATTTTTGAACTTATATATATATATATATTAGCAGTACAGCTTTTAACCTTGCAGTTTCTTGTGAACAGTATGTGCCTTTATGAAGTAAACTTATATATATTGGCAAATTTTCATAGTTGAAATGTACGCGAGGGTTCACCAATGTAAAAAATTGGGTCATAACTACCAAGGTGTAATCAATACGTGACAGAATCAACACACAAACTACTTATGAACAATTTGGGGCCGTGGAAAGCAATAAATTATGTGGTTCCGTCCTATTGTTTACTGTAACTCTCGATTTGCTGGGCTAAACCAACGTTGTTTGAAGCTCATACATAAATTTAATTCAATTCTCAATTTGCTCTTCTGATAAACTTTTATTTTGTGATGCTAATATTTCTCCCCTATACTCTTAATTTGGGACGTGATTTTAATTATCTGGTATTATTTACTAACCTGTGTTGAATTGTAAATAGCAACGGTAGTTTAGGGTCTTTAGCAGAACCAACACAGCAAAGATGTATAAGAATGCTTTGACCTCCATGGGTAGTGAAATGTCTAATGGGCATTCTTCAGCTGTGAGGAATATTAATTACATCGAACACTTTGATAAAGATCACTTACGCGAAGTTCTGCTCTATTGTAATTATGAGTACTTGATGTCATTTTTATTACAAATTTCAAACAAAAATTACATTACTATCTTTACATCTGAGCACGTAAATGTTATGGCCCCATTGTTAATTGACAAACGATATGAATGAACACAGGAGAGGACGTCTGTTCAGCTTCTAATTTTGCTTAGACAGATATCTTGATTCAAGGTTTTCGGAGTTCTTCATCAGTCCTATCATGGAATGGCGAGATGGTATTTGTCATAATGGTACTTGTCATCTTCCGAAAACGTTGTACTCAGTGAGTGAGTGTTAGTACTCAGATTTGAAACAGAAATGGAAGTGAATTCAAAAAATGTATAAAATAATATGTAAATGTATCCGCTTATATCAGGGACCACGAACACTATAAGGTATTCTTGAAAATTCAGTAGGTGATGTAGACATTATTATTTATTTTTTTTGGCTGTCATCCACTTTACACAGACCCTGTGATCTTGATGGTATGGCTGTTAACTTTAAATCTGCGCCTGAGACGTACGCAAGTTCGAGTGTTGTTGCTGGCCATAGTGGTTGACAATTTCCCTCAGTTAAGCAGATGACTAACTGTATGATACAAAGAGAAAAGACCCTAGCCGCTACTTTCTCTTCCATTCCTCTGGAAGAGGAATGTCACCCGTTCTGACGGACTTAGGGAAAAATTCTCAGCTACTCTTCCAACAGATTATTAGTTTTTCAAAAGTCTTTATGAGTAGATGTTGAAATATTAAACATGTTGCCTGTTCTCACGATACGTAACAAAATTCCCTCCTCCTCATCTCAGTTCTTTTTTGAAGGAATATATTATAGTTTCCCTCGCTGGTTGCCTTACTGTTTCTTTTTCTCTTTATATTTTGGGCACCGTTCTTCTCTTGCCTCTTATTTTCTCTAACTACTTCTGTTTTTATACCCCTTTCCCTTTTTCTTGTTCCCCTTTTTGTTTAGTATTGCGTGAATTCCTCATCAGAAGGGAGGAGAATGTAGCTAATTTGCAAGAGGCAAGAGATAAGCTTCGCTGTAATTAGGAAACGCGTACTGGTAGGGAAAGAGAGAGCACAAGTTATGCATCTGTATGAAAGGGACTGAGGTAAGGTCCCTTTGCAATTCTTGTGGTTTTCGGAAGAGAGATTTTCTGGAAACCTGTTGTGCTTCTGTAACTAAAACACACTTTCCTACGTTATTTATAGTTATAACCAAACTCAGTGAAATAAGGGGAAATCCACACAAAGAACTTTAGATAAAATATAACAAATATTCCGTCATATTAGAAAGAAATATCGTACAGCAGTCTTTTTTGCTTTTAGAAATGCAGAATGTGTCCTCCAGGCAAGTTTCTTATAAAATTAATGTGTTGATTGCTTTTATAATTTTTCTTTTCCTGCGCTTTTAAATATTCATAAGTACTCGATAATGATACCATATAATTATAACCCTGTAAGTATTGTTGTTGTACTTAGTAAAAAAAAAAATATGATAACCCTTTTATTACAAATGCAGGCGTCTGATAACAAAACAAGCAAACAATTTTGTAAATTATTTTCTCTAGGCTAGATAGGCACTCTGGGGTAGACCCATCACATATCTGTAAAATTGTGCCCCTTACTGATTACTTTTCTGAAGTTATCTTGGTAAAAGTGGTGACCATAAGCTTAGTTAATTTGTCATCCCAGTACTCATCTGGTAAAACGGAGAAAGTCCCTGGAAAACTCATAGCTGTAGGCCGATAGCGAAAATTTATTTTCTGCCTAAAATCACTTCAAATTTCATTTAATTTCCCTGGAACGGGAAAGATCTGCCTTCATAATCAATTTATTTTTTACCATATTTGTTTCGAATATACATTTGGAATATACATTTAGTAAAGTTAATGGGGACAAGCTAAGTAATGGCTTTATTATAGACAAAAATAAAGCGTCCCCGTACAAATTCAAATTATCTTACAACGAAGCCAAAAGAAAGAGTCGTAGTCATAGCGAGAAATCGAGACTACTAAAGGAATGCCGGGTCTTATCGGTTTTAGAGTCGAAGTCATAGGACAAATGGGAATTACTAAACGAATGCCCGGGCCTCTTCGTTTTAGAGTCAAACTGATAATTATCCCACCATTTGAGATTATGACAAATCCAACGGTGTATGGTTCGTCTCCATCGGACTTGTAGTTACTGAGATATAGGAGGGGCACAAATTGAGAATACTAAGCGATTCAAATGGACCTGCCAGTTTTATATTCAAACTAATAATTTCCCCCACCGTTTCAGATTATGACAAATCCAACAATGTATAGTTCATACCTGTCGGACTTGTACTTACTGAGATTTAGGAGGAGCATAAATGGAGAATACTAAGCGATTCAAAAGGATCTGCCAGTTTTAGAGTCAAACTGATAATTTTCTCCACCATTTTGGATTATGACAAATCCAAAAGTGTATGGTTCATCTCTGTGTGACTTGTAGTTACTGAGATCTAGGAGAGAAATAAATTGATAATATTAAGCGATTCAAAAGGACCTGCCGACTGTAGAGTCAAACGGATAATTTTCCCCACCGTTTCAGACCATGACGATTCCAGTGGTGTATCGTTCATCTCTGTGTGACTTGTAGTTACTGAGATCTAAGGGGGGGGGCAATACCATGTGAAAATACGTAAGAAAAATGGAGAAAGGTAAGTAAATTAAAATGACCAGTCAGTTTCAGAGTGAAAGTCATAATTGTCCTCACCGTTTGAGATCATGACAAATCCAACGGTGTATGGCTCAACTCTGTCGGATTTGCAGTTCCTGAAATCTATCGGGGGACAGACAGACAGACAGGACAAACCCTATATCTTCCTTTATTCACTAACGTTCATACGCGTGCGCTAATAAGATGAAAAAAAATATTTCTACTATAAGCCTACAGTGACTGCACTTCGCGCCAATGAGATGTAGGAACTCCCACACAGACATTAGTAGTACTGAAGCATATTGACTATAACAGTACTGACAATACAAGTTGTATTCTTCGCTCAACCTGCTCAACCGGTGTATCGACAGTGCTCATTTAAAATCTGAAGTCAGTTTCTCGCTGGTTTGTAATTGAGGCGATATAGTTTGTAGTTACAGAAGGATAGACAATACAAACTTAGAAGAACTTTATGCAATTTTTATGGTCGCTACGACAATAATTACAAAATTTCTTGACATAGTAATTATCATGTGATCCACTCCTGCTTAATTCTAAAAAACTATTTCGGAGGGTAAATTTAAAGAGCGAATACGTATCACTTCATAATTTGCTCAGAGAGTCAAATTTGTCATTCATTCTATATATATACATATATTCGCTCCTGGATAGCAATTTTAAACAGTATATTGGCAATTTATATGTACACAACACATACAAACACACCCAAAGGGAAATAGAAACGTTTAAATTTACGTTCTGAAAATTGTTTTGTGTCAACTTCGCTGGTTATGAAAGAGCAAACTTTCTTTTGTCTCTAGCCTTCTATATTCTAAAATTTGATGTGACATGCAAGCAAGACCTCCTTGTGAGCTTTGTACTTCTCAATTCCAATTCTATCTTCGTTTCCTTATTTTCTTGTATTTTAAAATATGAAGAAAGGAAAAAAAATCAAGACAAAGATGGAGAAAGGGGGAAAAACTTTGTTCATTTTGCTGCTCTTCAATTCCATTGGCTTCAATTGTGATGACATTTCTATGCATCGTCTTCTTCTTCAACTAAAAATGAACTTTCTTTTATATCTTCTTCTACTTCTTCTTTCTTTCTGTTCGAATAGAAACTTTACGAGGGGAAATTTCGCGAATTTTATTGAAGTCGAGGTGTGTGGCGCATGTTCTTCGAGGTAGGTCGCTTGGTCGTCATTTTTTTTTTCTTTTTGAGCACCGCCTAGTTACAGGAATCCTTCAATCAAATTCTTTGCCTCTCCAACAACCAGGCTGCAATAAAACTATATAAAATTACGCCAACTATGTATATTTGAGGAGAGGAACTCCCGAAACCATAGAATTATGCCTGGGAAATAGGAAGTGGTTTATGGTGGAGGATTTTCGAATGTCGAGAGAAAGTTTATAGCATTTTCTGTCTCTCTGCGGAACAATAGAGCGAGTAATTGTGTGGCTGAAACTTCTCATTGTTGAAGTCCGGAGGTCGTTATATGGCGTCTCGAAGATGGAGGCTGCCACTTGGAGGTAAATTATGTTACGCATTTCTGACAGCTCTGAGGACTGTAATAGTCAACCATTTCCATGATTTAAAACTTTTTGGTCATTTTCCTAGCTATATAAAACCATTTCATTGCAATACGAAACTACTTAAAATTCAAGCATTTATAACAATTTGTAAAATTTCTGTTTTTGCCAGTCAGTTTTGCCCTCTTGAAAGTCAATTGTTAGATGCAAATATTGTAATGAGTACTGAAGAATACATTTTCCTAACAACTTGATGTTCTTAATATTATGAAAATAGTAACAATATAAAAATTTTAAGTTGTATAATTATTTAAGTTTATTTTAGCCGAAGGTTGGAGGAATGATATCTGTGGGCAAACACTCTTTAGAAGGTAAAAATGGGGAAAATATCACCAGCATCTATATTATAAATACCGCCACTGCATTAGTGTGTTGGGACTGAGAAAACACTACGGTTGGTTAATTTATGTCGTCTTCCTCTAGCGACAGGAAACTACCTTGCTAAATAATTTCTCTTAAGCAAAACGTCTATATTATTTAATTTGTTTAAACTCAAATTACCGTAATTGGTAATTTGACTTTAAACATCCAAAATAAGAACGCTCAAGCTCCGCAAGAAGAACACCGTAAACATTGTGTTAAAATACTACTACTAGGCACCTCTTACCCCTTATAAGCACAGATAAATCGTGGCATGCAGCGTCATCCGGACTTCGCCTCTTAAGATGTACACTGATAAGCCCTGTCAACTGATCGTTGTATGTATCATAAAAAAATATTGCAATAAATTCCCTTATATACTCCTTTCTATAAGAGAAATATTCTAAAAATATCTCAATCGTAAACACTTACAGTCGTCACCTGTAATGCGACTCGTGGCCCATATTTCAATTGCACAGTGCTCCGATCGTGGTTACAATATTGCATGGTAAAACAGCAGTCTAAAAGCAATTCGACTTCCTTTCATACAGAAATTTAGCGGTGGAGTGCTGCATTGTTGAGTCCCGGAATGAAACAGTGTTGAATTGTAGCGTTTCCCTTCATACTGCACCATTCCACTGCTAGTCTCGAAGATATGTCCAATCGCTATTGGATAGCTGCAATACTGCATTCTCGATCTTAGGATCTTGTAGTCTGAAAGCTCAGCTAAGTTTTGGAGTATGCTAATTACAATATATTCATACTGTCAGTTAATTTTTACGGTAAATTACGACATGAGCACATGGATAGTTAACTTGTTACGCAAAGTTATGTAAAGCTCTTTCACATCTGGGTGCTAGACACTAACATCTTATTTGTCGGTATGAGCTTTAAAATGCTCACCAATATTGTTTTAAAAAACACCTCTGCAGCGCCAATAAAATTAGACCTTATAGGGTGTTCGGGATGAGATCCGAGTATTGCATCACATCCACAAACTTTGTTAGTCTCCTCTGCTAGCTTCATTAATATAGCATCCTAATAATAGGCTAACGTTGTTCGATTACCCACTAAGACAGCGTTCAATTTGTTACAGTGAATTTCCAATCAGTAGAATTTCAGTAGTCAATATATACTTGAAAAATGTTAGATTTTTGAAAAAGTACTGTCGAAAGTAAAATATCTCTTCGCCAGTCGGATTTGAAATTAAGTTGCAAGAACTCACACTACCAATCAGAGTTTAGTGGTTCATACTATTTATCGCAATTGCTATATTTATATAAATGATTACGAAAATATGATATCTTCAAATTATTCTAGAAATTAACTATAGATTAATATTACAGCTGCTGCTGATTGTACAGTACCTACCTCGGCGTGACCGAGAAGTTAATGCGCTCGCTTTCTATGCGCGTGGTTACAGATTCAATTCCCGCCGGGGTCCATTAAACGAAGTGGTTCGGAGCCCACTTTACTGGAACCTGTTGGTCCCGTCCTCAGAAGCTCACCAGATTTATTTAGTACGTTAATAGCAATTAAATCAGTTACCAATAAAACTGTCTCTTTTAATCTGGTTTATGAAATGCTTTCTTTATAATTTAGAAAGTAACCTGCAAAATCAGAGTTTCGTACTTTTTTATTTCAACCTGAAATCTGTTTTCCAGCAAAGCAATAATTTATGTTACACTTCTGTGGTTTAATCTCTTTCCAAAAAAGTAAACCTTATCTTTAATAGCTGACATCGAAACTTCAAGACGTAAAGCTGTAGTAAGCAAAGCGCCTTCCGCGATGTTGTCGTTAAGAATGTTAGATGAGAGGATGATGCTACATGTTCTGTGGTTGGTACCCCGTTTCATCCTGCACTCGCTTGTTTGTGCAAGAGTCAAACACAGTGTCTCCCTCGCCTTTGCTGTTGAGTCCCAAATAAAGCGACTCCTGTCGGCCCAAATACAAGAGTAAATAGTGGCTCGAACTGCGTAAGAGGATTCCGGTCTGCTCATTGGACCCGGTTTAATCTGATTTGCTTGATTGCGCTGTAAAGAACCGCTGGGTTACTGTGTCAGCTAAATTTTCAAAGAATTGCTTTTGATTTATAAGAGGATTGGCTCGACAAAGTGTAGCCTCGCATTACATTTATCTTCCGGTTTTAAAGGGAAAAGAACCATTTCTGGATTCTTTGCTCGTAAAATACTAATTCTATTTTGTGTCCAAAAACATTCCAAAAGTATCTTCTAATACATTTATAAAAAGGAATGTCAAATTCAACAAATTATTTTAGGTAAACAGATAATTTTTTAACACTTACAGATTTCAAATGTGATAATGACCAGGTCCCTGATAATTGTGCATTTAAAAGTAGTAAAATATTCACGCAACACTCCCTGCACTTATACATGTCAAAATTTTATCCTATTTTCTTGCAGCTAAGGTTATACAATTTTGTAACTAAAAGTTAATTTTGTAGAACTAGACATAACTAAAGGGTCGTATCACAAATAAATGTTCAATGAAATATTTTACGAGTTCCTTTTACTTTTCTAACACATTGATCTATTAACACTAAGAACAAAGAAAACAGAAAATTTCTGTTTCCGCGCGCAGGTTCCTTTAGTCTTATGGAAATATTTTTTCATCTAATCTAATAATTAATTGATCATAAGTTTTATTTTAGAGTGGAGAAAATAATGCTATGCAATAACCTTAGATTATTGAGGATTTGCGCATTGGAGAGAAATAAAAGATATGAATTTAAGGAAAACTTAAAAGAGATATAAATGCAATCAGTATAAGAAACCCTTCTGGGTAGACAAGAGTGACGCAAAATTCTACTCACAAAAGAAGTGATATCCATTTTGCGAGCTATTTTCTTTGTGTCACTATGACTGACATGTTTCCTTTGTAATAAAATTAGGAGGTTTAGTATCCTTCCGCCAAAGTGACACAAAGATATATCACTTCTTTTGTGAGTAGAATTCTTGCGTCACTCTTGTCTTTACCCCCAAGGTTTTTTTTATACTGATATCACTTATTTAGTAAGGCTGCCTATTAAAAAAAAGTTCATAGTCTTCATACAAAAGGCCGATTTTGGGTCGTATCTCGAAAACGGTAACTCCTATCAACAAAATAAGCCTCGATTTACCCCATCTGGTTGTAATTCACAATCGACCTCCAAAACACCCGGTACCAACCACTTTGGACTAAAACAAAAAGACAGACAGAATGATAGAGGTCCTTTTCTATAATTTGTGAGAATTCTGTTTTTGGGCTAAAAGGGTCAGCTTTTGAACCCCATCACCGATGTTGAGGTGTAATACACCGTTTGACAGGTATTGAAGCGTAGATTACGATTCCGCACTATATGATCTGTTGTAAGTGCTATAACCAGAAATGTGAAATTCTGCTTTTTTAAACCGCCCTAGAGACTCTCTGGGAGGTCTTACCGATCCTTTTTTTCTGTGTATTAGTATGGCAAAGAGCTTTCAAATGCAACTTCAAGCATCACAATCGGGCTTATAGTTTGCTAGATCCTAAATTAGCTGTATTATGTGAGTACCGCTAACAGACTCGTTGCTTAGCGTCACTCGAAGAACTACCATTCTTCGTGATTACATACTAATTTGATTTAAAACCAAACAAATATGAATAGGAACCTTTTGGGTTTTGCGAAGATTTTCCTGCCAAATATCATTCATGAAATGTAGTTAAGAATTTCAACTACATTAGCTGTAAAATTACAATATTCTGTATTTACATTTTCCCTAAAGATGCATCATCAATCTAAATGTTCTTATTTCCGTTTTCTATTACTTTTTACTATCCGAGAAAGGAACAAAGGATAAACGCAATAACCAGTTTTTAAATATACAGGTTATTGTAAACTTAACAAGCTCAAATTACTCGACATGTACAGTTTAAAAAATTCAATGTTTTCGAGCATCAATCGATTTAGTCGATTGATGTCATTTCTTAGCCTTCTCATTGACTTACTGTCTATCAAGCCTATAAATATTGAATTTAAATACATCCATACTGCGCAATACAAATAACCGTTTAAGACTCAGCTCCCGTGGCCAAGAGGTTATGACGGTAGATTTGAGATCAGCTCTGGTAACGCAAGAATTTCAATTTCTTTTATTGGTCATACTATCTGAGTTTTTACTCAGTTTTAGCAAGCGAATACCTTTTATGACATCTATACAAAGCTCTGACCGTCACTTTCATCTTTCGTACGCTGGATAGAATACTTATTGATGGACGCTACCTTTCACACTTGTGGCGGGCTTAGACCAACATTGTCCTGTTAATTCCATTCAATAACAATAACGGGGAACCTAGTTTGAACATTTTGTAAATAAGTTCAAATATGTAGATTGAAGGTTATTGAATTCTTTATGATAAAATAACATAGTTATTGGTATATTAAAATATAGAAGAATCCAAATGTACACAAGTTATAAAATTACAAGACAAATGGACCGAAATGTCACAGAGTAATAACTCAGATGTAATGTTATATTGATGATGAATAAATAATAATTTGAAGCCAAAAAAGGAACAAGAAATGGAGATTCCACCGAGATTAGAATAATTTAACATCAGAAAGTTGAATATTACGTCGAAACTTAAACTCAGTTCGAAGCATATTTAAAAATGTTTACGTACAATTATACATAAATTTTCCCTTTCCTGGAATTACAGCTTTGCAGCTGGGAGATAATAAGCCTTTGACTCAGTAGCAGTATCCAGAACTCCCCCACACCCGAGGGATATTAGCAAGGCAGAGCTGTATCCCATGTGAAATCGAAGCGAAAGCTTAAACAAACACGTAGAAACAAGCGCAAACGCATTTAAATTTCCTCATTCGTAATCCGTTGGAGCTACTCCTGTGACGTCATAACCAACAAAACAAGCAGAATGAGTCTTCCTGTCAAAAAAGGCAAAAAACAAAGACAAAAGGAAGCATGTGTTTCTTTTCTTAAATCTATGTGCGCATCTCTCATTGTTTTTTTTTTTTTTTTTTTTTTTTTTTTTTTGTCTTTAACCACAAACTGGTATGAGGGAGCAGTTGTATCTGGCAGTTACACAGTGTTTAGTATTCCAGACACATGTACTGGGAAGCATGGGTCTAGAGTTTCCCAGCCTTTATCAACGAGTTTCTTCTATTCAGTGGAAGGAAAGAGCAAAACCAACAGATTTTTCTCCATTGATTTCCTCTCAAGATCCAGAGTTTACTTTGCATTATCAATACATGGTCACTTCACTCGTCATTTTATCGTTGTTTGAATTCCTCCGAACCACGTTCGCAAAGCTATCTTACAGACAGTAGATCTTAGCCTATCTATGCACTAAATTGCTATTTTCTTATTACAAGAGTGTACATTAGAGAATAGTAAGTGATACTCAATGCTCTAGGATCCTTTTATGATTCCTCATCTGGTTTCCGTTCCAACTAACACCATAATTCTTGCAGTCTAGCAAACCACACAATTACGCTGTATGTAAACAGTAAAGCCTCGTCCTATTGGTATTGTTATTTATAAGGTCAACTTGTCCACCGACTTTCACGATGTTGTAAAAAAATAAACCCATTACAGACCATACTCCACGGTAATTATGTAGTCAAGAGCAAAATATAGTAATTCAATAATAAGGGCCTGAGTTCACATTCTCGACTCACAGGTGGGTGTTAGTTTCTGTATATTGGCACAACAGTATATTGAATGTAGACTCATCGTCCAACCACCAGTGGTTGGTCCACCATTAAACAACTGAGCACTGTGATTCGATTAACAGTCGCCAAGGCTCCAAGTGATTACTTGATAACATAGTTATGCAACTAGGGTCGGCTGCACCGTTCATTTGTGGCGCAATCCGTAGACCTTTCCAATAGGTTTCTATTGTAGACTTTGTTTATGGCTAATTACATTGAAAATGAAAGGTTGGACACCCTCGATGTCTCGGGATGCACTGCAGCTATCAAGGACAGTTTCTGTGGCTCTGAACAAGTCTAGTTAAGACATTTCCAACGACTTCTCAACCACGTCTCTACATGTTATGGTTTATAGGATCTCAACGCAATAAGTTGAGATTTAAAGTCCCTGATTGTAACCAATAGCTCTCTCTATGGTAGTAAGGGACATAAAATGAATCTCTTGGTCCAACGTGTATGGTAAAATTAGAACTAGAGAGAAAATAAAGCTATTTTTAACCATAGCTATCTACAGTAATTTAAATATAACATTTAGGGTCAGTTCTACAATCGACGGCTAAACTTCTAGTCAGCGTAAGTTGAGGCCAACTCTCAGTTTGCGTACTCTCATTGGCCAGAATCAGACTTGGCCTCAACTTAGCGCTGACGAGAAGGTTAGCGGTCCATTGTAGAACTGACCCTTAATCAGTCATATTACTTAAGATACAAAGCTGTGAATACTCGTAAAAATGAACTTATAACCTATATAATTGAAGTTTTCAAGTAATAAGATTACACCAGGAAAAAATGGATTAATTATTATATACCAAAAATGACAATTAATTATTGAGACCACGTAGAATAATATTTAAAAATAAAATTTAAAAAAAAATTGTAATTGCTGAAAATGAACTGTAATGAGTAAATTTCAAGTTTTCTGTTATAACAAAAGTATAATAAATTACTTACGTTATTAAGAACGATATTTATGGACTTATGGTACTTAAGTATGTTTTCATACATTAAAATCAATATTATAATTATACACTCAGATTCATAGAAAATAGCCGACGACATTTCCTGAAACTTCAAACATTGCACAATTTGACAACGCCGATCTAAATGGCATAGCAATCATAATATATTACTCGGACTTAAAAAGTGTACATACTTGATCATTTTTATGAATATGAGTGTACTTTAAGAAGAAAAATGTAAGAAATAAAATTATGTTTTAGAAAAATATGAACTATTTTTTTTTTAAGCTTTCGATTTTTTTAAGTTCTAGTAAACGGCCTATCGAAAACTTAATATCGCATCTATATAAAAGGAATAGATTTATGTGAAACATAAAAAATAGAGAACTGAATACCACATCTGAAGTTTCCAATGGTCTATTATAACTTACATAGTTATCATTAAAAGTTTTACTTCTGATAACCATGCTCGATGTCGGGAAATATATATTGAATTCGATCTCATTATAGTGGGAAAATAGGTTTCAAACCGATATTCTATGAAAATCTGTCTTTCAAAATGCATTATACTTCTTTGAGAAAGTTACCATGTAATTAAATGTGTTATTCTTCTAAACACACAATTGTGATGAAAAATGCAACACCAAACATAGGTCACTAAAAAAATCGGTTAAATATCAAATGCGTATAGAAGTAAAATGCATACATAGTGCTGTTACCGCTCATACAATTAATTTTATCTTATCTTATATGGGAAAAGTTCTGTAAAAATGGTATTTAAAATTCACTACATATAAATACTTTTTTAATTCAAAATCTGTACGTCCAACTGGACTCAATTTGGACTAAATAATGAAAGGTTATTTCTCTTCATTTTTATGTGATAAATTTTTGAAACTCAAGCCTATTTTTCTTGAGGTGTAGCTTGATGGAGAAAGGCATTGGGCATGTCAATTACGTCAACATCCTGCCCAGTACTGTATTATCTGGTGAACAATCGAACGAGTTAAAGAAATAAGGGCTATAGGTTAAAAGCATAAGAATTTAACTTCTGCACGTGGCCGTAGGAATTCAAAATGGCGAAGCGTTTACGTTTGGAAAGACTTAAGTTTGAACTCCATCTTCACTGAGATTAGTCTTCATTCATACCAGGTTAATATCGGGATTATACCTTCAGTCTAGGACCTTGACGACCACCTTCCAACATCCTCTCTTCTGTCCTATTCCGTTGAAAGCCGTAAATACAATTTAATCAGTGTATCAACAGGAATGCACAGTTGGAATAAAGTTGTGTATTTAACGGACAGTAATAATCACTATCCATCAAAGTATACTGTTGAGTAAATGGTAATTCAATAATAATAATAATAATAATAGTAATGACACTAAGTAAAAAAAAATCTTAATTTTCAATGTTGTGAGCTGAACAATAATGAATAATACTTATACTCTTTGCTTTCTTCTGAAGTTAAATCGTTTTCTCCTGAGTAGGAAAAGCCAACGGAAGAGAAATAAGTACATTTTGCTGCGGCTGACCAAAGTGTTGATCCACAAATAACTTTGCAGAGATAAAAGGAAGAAACAAGAGACAAAAACAAGAACTAAGTAATGCATTGGCTAGAAGGAGGAAGAAGAAGAAGAAGTAGAGATAAGGAAGAGAAAAGAGATTGAGAGATGAAAGTTACCCCTTTCTCTAACATTTTAAGAGAGAGATAGAGATAGAGAGAGAGAGAGAGAGAAAGGCGAGGAGTAAGAGAAGTGGAAAACAAGTGACAAATAGTGAAGAGTGTTGCATAGCTACACAGGATGTTGCGTGAGCGTTAAGTTGGAACTGCTGTGAGAACGAAAACATCTGACGTTTTTACGTGACGTCACATCGAAAAATCACAAAGTTGCCTTTTGCCTCTTTTTCACTTTTTTTCTTTTTGTTGAGAGCTGAGATCCTTTAAGTGTATCTGGCGGACGCGCACAGGCAAGCAAGGAGCAAAGCGCGGGAGAACTAGAGGTACTCGTATTGATTGGAATACGCTGGTTGGAAGAGAGGATTCTCCAGCACAAGTCTCCCCACCTTGATCTCAGCAAAACCCTTTCTGTTCTAGTCTCGGACAAAGCACAGGTTTCCAACCCTCCTATTTTGTCTAATGTATTTCATTTAGCCGTTATATTACATTGTACTATACTAGCAGTGTTTTTAGAAAAGCTTTTTCTGCTGCTACACCTGTGTGAAGCTTAAACTGCAGTTCTATTTATAAAGTTAACACACTGTACTCATAGATATTTAAATCTTAATTTTCACATTTCGTAACACACTTACATACTTTTATGACTAAGTGATTCTTCAGAGCGTTACGTCAAAATTCAGGGGTAAAAGTAGTATATCCGACAATCATTTTCGATGTTACTTTAGTTAATTTCCTAAATAAGACATTTTGATGATATAGGTATGATACATTTGATTTTAGATACAATTGAAGCTTTTTTTTTTTTTTATGAAACCAGCAACAGTTAATTTTAATTTCTTTTTTAAAAAAATAGCAAGAAAAATCTTCCAAATTTCTTGATTTGCTGAATTTCACTACGTCTCTGATATAATCTGTTCACACCATACCCAAGCATCTGTTTGATAGAACTAAGAAAATGTCTAAATAATACGTTCTGAATAGTATTCGAATGCGTGACACATCTGAAGTTCTGATGAGAGTAAATGATTTTTAATACTACAATACGAGAGGATAGCTTTTACTACATGTCTACATATTTTGCTTTAGATAGATTTGCTTTAAAAACGTTTGCAAATACTTGCTGTGTATTCGGTTCTCTTCGTGCAGCCTAGGGGTTTAAAAGCTTGAAGATTCAGGATCATCTATTGTCTCCTAAATCAACTGTCTTGAAATGGGTGCGATCCACTTGAGAATTTTGCTTTAGTCAACGGTAGTAACTGTTATAAATATGTACTGTTGTGGTATAGAAGTTCTATAATATACAATAGATATATGTGGGGGGAAGAAAGGGGGAGGCCTTCCTTCCAGTGGATAGTAAACGGCTGAATATGATATATATATAATAATAATAAATCACAGCCATATTCAATCCACTAGTGGATGAGGCCTCTCCCCGAAGGGAGGAGTTGGTCTACTGCTCCCACGCTGACCAGACGGGTTGGGAGAGGAGAGCCGAAGCTCTCACTGTGATCGCCACTGTGTTTTATTCACAGTAGCTCCCCAGAGGACAATTGGGGAGCTACTGTGAATAAAACACAGTGGCGATCACAGTGTCGATCACCCAACCCGTCTGGTCAGCGTGGGAGCAGTAGGCCAACTCTTCCCTTTGGGGAGAGTAGATTTACGTTTCGATTTAAGGACATAAGTAAATTCAAATCTACTTATCGAGTAAATCCTTGAATTACTGTAAGTTTGATAAGTAGGAACCTCAACATTTCGGGAAATGTTTTAGATTTTATTTAAGTAGCGAACGTGTGCATCTTCCGTTCTTTGCTTTGCTACTGGCAGTGCTTCTGTTTACTGTTGTGGGATTATCAGGACGCATACATAATCTAAGGATAGTATACAAGGATTATGGCTTGTATTCAGGATGTATACAGAATCTAAGGAGACATAATACAATTTTAAACTTATTAAAACCCATAAGAAGAAGAATGTAGTGAGTCACTTCATTCACTATGCTTTTAATATGTAAAACTGCTCTTTATTCGCTAGATTATGGCATCATAATGATGGTATATTTGACAGACAAACTTAACTCTCTAGATGTAATTCAAAGGAAATTTATTCGTAAACCATTAAGTCGAATTCACATATTCTCAGTGTTCAGAATTCTTATGCATTTTAGAAGGAAATCGTTTCTAGATAAGCTTATCGCAAAAAAATAAAAAATAAATAAATAAATGAAAAAAATAGAAAACAAAGTTAACATAACTCGCTTAACAGAGTAAATAAAACAAACAGCTAATAGAGTATAAAGTGATATGCAACATAAATGCAGAAATGTTATTTTAAGCTGTCCATAAGAGAATATAAAATTATTTACAAAATAATTTAATACATTATTAAAACTTGAGATAATTCTGTTTCATATTACCCATGCTCTATATTCTAAAGAATCTAATTACAATAACGTCGTTCTGTGTAAACGAAAATGGTAAACAAATATTTTCTTTGCAGAAGGGTATTTGAAAAAGACCACAAAGAAATTGCAGCAAAACTATGAATATGTATATTTCTCGCAATAGCTTCTTCTGATACATACAAACTTGCTAAAAAAAATATATATGGAATGTAAACTGTGTTTGAAAAGATATAAAAGCAAATCAAAATCAACTTCTCATTAATTTATGTCATATTTTTGTTTAGTCTTGACGGTACACATTTAACAAGTAAACTAAACTACTTTATCTAATACTATTATTATGGCATTCAATTGGCATTGGGCTGAACGAAATTTAAAATAATATACTTATAACAGTCTGATGTCAAATTAAACAAAAGTTGATTCAAAGTATTTAACGTTTTAATTTTGTATTATAAATTATACATTTCGAGACATCAGTTCTAGCGTATGGAAGAGAACTTCTTAAAGATATTTTCCTTATATTGAAATGAAACACAAAATCTTGGAAATGATAAATTATATCAAGGCTGTTCCAGAAAGCAATTTATGCTTCTGTCTTGCAGATAGAGAAAACTGGAGATACATTAGTAAAAGCTTTGAATAGTTGCCTGCTCTAAGATTTCCGGCGCTCTTTTAAGGATTCAGATGGCGAAGTTATTGAGGTATTGTAAGATTATTCCAGCTTCGAATTTTGTTAAAATTCATAATATTCCTTCAAAACATATTAAGTTTCTTACGACTACAATATGTCACCCCATTATCAAATATACCTGACTACGATACTATTTCAAACTGGCCGGATGGATCTTTACGTGATCAGCTTAGAGTTTGCTATTGTGTGAGAAATAGATGCAAGAGACTTCCAAACATAATTACTTTTGAAACAGCAGGCACTCTAAGTTAAGTCAACACCATTACAATTGATATAAGCCATACACAATTAGGAAATAAAAATCGTAGTCACGCCTCAAAGAAAGTAATTACAATGTCCGTGACGGAGAAATGTATTTTAAAAGAAATTTTTGGCAAAATCATTTCATGGTGATGGAATCGCGGTGTCACTTGAGATCTTGAATCATTTCTCATCGAACATGAGAAAGAAATTCCTTCTATAAAATCTTAGAAGCTTTGTGGAGAGGCATTAATGGTATATTCCGAAAATGTAGATTAGTTTAGTATGGTTAGGTAAATTGGCAGCGCCGTTGGTGGAGAGCAACTAGGAGATACGCTTTATATCTTTGTACTTCACTATTTCATTTTTAACAAAAAAAAGCAAAGTTGAAAATTTCCAGAGGAATTTCATAACTTTACTAGATCCGGCAATCCTGAGAAAAAAAATGAAAAATAAATTCACCTCTTTCACTATTTTCATGTAATGAACAACTTAATATTAGAACTTGCACTTTAAATTGCAAGGTTTCAGGGTGTAGTCGGATTGCTTACTTTTGCGGACATTTAGGTGTTGTCCTTTTCCATTGAGGGATATAGAGGTTCCCAGTGTTCATTTTAATATTGAAGAAGAGTTTCATTTTCGGAATATACAACTAACACCAATACACAAAACTACAATACAAAATGTCTACCTGAACTTCAGGCACTGATCGTTTCTCGGTGAGACTCGAGAGAAGAACCTTAATCATAGTTCAATGAATCTAGAATCTTAGCATCAGAGAAAAGCTCTCTCGGAAAGTGTAAATGCATAATATAGAATCAGGAATGTCCAATTGTGTTCATATAACATTAACGCACGACCTTTCTGACAAAAATAATATATAACTTTTCAACATCATAAAACATAGACACATTTTTTAACAAATTTACTTCGAAGTTCTTCATCCCACTCGTTAAAATTGTCAGTTATCAAATTGGTTGCGTAGTTGCATAGAGTTTTCGTATAGTATGCAGAGAAAAATGTTCCTTTTCCTTGAAGTTGTAAAGGACGTTTATGCATGTAGATAAATTTGGCGACAAAAATGTTTCTCTTACAAAATATCACTCTGAATTTTATGATGCTATTTTGGTCTTTTACCATACACATACACTTTGTTAAAACAAAAGAAATTGCCTCTTGGTTTTATTCCCTGGGCTTTAAAGCAACAAAAATTTATTTCATCCTCATTTGCTTATGTCAAATCTGATAACGTTTTGTTTCTGCAAACAGTCTGGACATCGGGATTATTTCCTCTGCCTTGCAAATAACCGAATTGCCAGTCATCGAAGATGAATACGCAAAGTCAACATTTACAAACAAACTAACGTCGCTTGCCTGTTTTATGGCCTGATGGATAAACAGCCATTCCTCTTACTCGTCCATCTCCAGAACAGTGGCCGCCTCCACTCCATTAGTTTTCGGCCACCACAAGAGACATCCCTGGCTCGAACCAGAGTCATAAACTGACGCAAGCAAGAGAGAGAGAGAATGAGAGGCCTCTATTTGCACAAAAGGAAAATGCGACGAACAGAAGCAAAGCTGTAAAACAAATGTCTGGACTTCCGCATAGCGGAGTTTTGAAACCAGGACGTGTTTCTGTGTGATAAGCGCGTTTACGGCTCTTTACTTGACGTAATGAAATTATGCCTTTTTTGACTTCTACGATTACTGTCCCTTTTTCTTTTTCTAAAAATATAGTATTTTTAAAATTAAAGAACTATTTTTTCTGTCTTCTATTCCTTTTTACTCCCTTCTTTTCCTTTCCAGACGGACTAGAAAATTAAGTTAACAACTTACTGTCCGTCTCACCTCCTTCCCTGTGCACTAGAATTCATTTGTTGTCGACGTACATTGGCTCGATGCTCGTGCAATGGGCAAGTCGCCAGAGGAAGTGAATCTGTCAATGAATTCAACGAGCAGGGAAAAGGAGAAGATTTGGCAACCTTGTACGTAATACCGTATGTATTCAGACACCAAAGTTCAATTAGTTACTCAACAATTTTGTCAGTAGTTTGGGAACGTGTTGTTTAGTAGTCAGTGAGTAGCTTATAGTGATTTTTTGTCTTTTCCTTTTGGTGCCCGCTAACTAAATTCTTATACAATTCGTTGTTTTTACTCTTTCGGTCAATTAGATGTTGTAAATCCTTTAGATTTTGAGTGAAATAGAACACTAACTGTGGGAAGTAAAGCAAACAGTTGTATTTAAATCGCATCGGAGGAATTCAAACTCATAGTAATGAACTTCTTTCACTACCATTTTGTGACTGTTGTATATACTCAAATCTGCATCCAAAATATATTCAAAATATATATATATATATATATTGGGTCATTTTAGTAGCTAATGACTTCGGCCCATTTTTATTTTCTTATCTGTTAAGTTTCTAAAATCCACGATCATTAATTCTCCAGCCGGAATTCGAATCTAGAACCTTGGAGTCGTCTCGGACTACATGACTACCGTGGTAGACCCGATAACTTTTAAGTTAACGTTAAAAAAACTTCTAAACATTTCAATATAATGCATGTTGGTAAGAGTGTACATGATAAGCTTGTAGACCGATAAAATAAATATATGAAGTTTCTCAAATGTAACTCTGACTTTGTATGCAGAATTTAAAACTTCCGCGAAACTTGGCTGTAAAGTGTTGTAATATTTTGATTATATATAATGTAACTGAACTATAAATGCAAGATAGAAAAGGAGAGTTATGATTTTGGGTTTTCGATTAAAATATACTTCCGATATTAGTCTGGTGCACTGTTTAAAATTTTGCAAATGTGCCTTAATATGTCCAGTAATATTTCAGATGAATGTAAGTGTTTGCATTTATTGTCAGTAATCTTGAAAAATGAACCAAGAGATTGAATTTACTTTATTGAAAGTTCTGCAGTGTGATGTTCACGCTTGCGCAGAAAGAGAATACGGTTTCTTATCTTAACCAAACATGACATTATGATAAAGTGTTTGCTGCCGCCATTTTGACTACGCACTTCAGCAGAAATGGGAAATACTATAAATGAATGGGGATTGTAATCCTTAATTGACAAATAGAAAAAAGGTATTAAAACATGGAGTAAGACAGGGGAGTAACTTTTTTATATTATCTAGGTTCGGGTAACGTATTTATGACCCTCTACACGGTTTCGGTCTAGTACGTTCTTAACAATGGCAGTTTAGTTCTGACAGTAAGACAATGGACTTCTAACTGAATAACCAGTGTTCGAATCTAGCTTCAGATTTTTTATTTTGCTCTCTTGCTTCCAGTATTCTTCAAAACTAAATCATGGCAGGTTTACATTGGCCAAGTTATTGAGCATTCCCATGCAGCTATGATTGCCTAGATTTCTATAGAAATGTGTCTGAATTCTTTTAACATTGTGTGTGTTTCAGCTTTCGAGCTTTACTTGAGAAATACATTTTAGTTTCAGGTGTTATCAAATCAATTTACAAAACATTCTTTGAGCTTATAATGAATGGCTGAACTTAAATATAGATGAGAGGCGAAGAACAATGTATTTCATACACCTTCAAATGGAAAGATGAATAGAATGTATTTTGGATAAAACAGAAATAGAGAATTCACTAACAATGAATACTTATGAAAGAGTCGTACAAAAATTCAGATATGCGTCTCGTGTGACCATGAAATAAATTTGTATCAATTGAGAGTAATACTGTCAAAAATGTTACAATTAAATTGCGGTGTGAAGTGGCTGATGAATATCTATGTATATGTTTGCATTTTCGGCGTGAGAAATGTTTAAATTACTTAATTAAAAATTCAGAGAATGTGGCTAAGATTAGCCACCCAAAATTAGACTTTAAAAGTTCCAAAAATTGACGTCTGTTACTTTTTTTTTCAAGTGGTCATTTTTTTGGTAAATGTTCACGTCTAACACAAACCAAATATTTTCAAGTATTCTTTTTGGTAAAATTGCATTGTTGTACTTGCAACCTGCATTTTTACATTCTGTACAAGCATGTTTATCTGTGTTAGTTTGACTTAAAAATGTCTAAAGCCGTTAAGCGAAATGTCGTCATAATAAATTTTCGTGTTGTTATATTATACATTTGTAGTTTTCGTTTAAAATCAAGTTACCTTTTTTCTCGGTATTTCCTTTAAAGTTTTGCATGTAAACCAAACGTAAAGGAAATTTACTGCCTTGAGAATTTTCAAAGAGCGGGAATTTTGATAGTCATTTTATAGTAAAGAATTTCCCCAGTACGCAAGTTGAGATTAAAAACAAATGTATTTCCTATAAAATGGTGTGTACTGATATCAAGATATACCAAATCTTAGTCAGCACGTTACCTGATATTCATTCAGTGTAGTTTCTGTTTACAAATTGTAGCGTAATGTGTTGCTGGAAACGCAGTATCAGTCCAAAGGTTCTACTAATTAAGGATTATGTTTAACAAGTTATTAAACTGTGGATTAATTACAACATAATAATATAGAGTTTTGCTGTTTGAAATCCTTTAATCTCTACAACTGAGGCAAAATGAAGTGTCTGTCTACGAAACTAGGAACTTCTTTGAATTGAATTGAAATTTATTTATATGGTTTCTAGGCTTCTACGGTTTAGGATAATTTCTATAACTATTAATTTTGGTATTCAAATATCAAATCATAAAACATTTAGCAGACTAACAATATTAATAAAACATTAATTTCTCGAAATTTCTTCAAGATGTTGCTTCTCCGTAAAACAAATCTGGAAATTCAATATTTGATAGTTTAAGCATAATAAACATCAGCATAGAAATGAGGAACAAAGTAAACGAAATCTTGCAATCTGATGTCTTAAAATACAACAATGTCATAACAATTAAAACTCGAATTAAGACTTGAAAACATATTAATAAGAATTTTAAACCAGCTCCCGTAATCCAGTGGTAAATAAAGCGGAGTTCGGATCGGCAATACGGAGTTAGATATTTGCTACCAGCCAACTTTACTGAGGCTTTCCTCAGTTTTAATAGGCGAATGGCGAGATGGTAATCGAACTACATACAGGCTGCTAGTTTCGCCGTCCTTGCCTCTGAAAAATTATCTCAGTTGTATCTCAGGTATATCGTATCTCAGACGTCAAAGATCAAACCAAAGCTGATTGTTCGTCTTAACGAGAACATTAAAACAAATATTGATATAAATGTTCTAATGGTAATACTTGACTTATTTTTGCAAGAATATTGTTAAAAGCGACTTAATTTTGTGTTAGTTAATATGACTGTCTAATCTTATAACGTAGATGAGAGAAATTGTACTTTATATGGCAGTAGATAGTTTCTCAACGATAATAAGCTGTTTATGAAAATATGCCCCATTTATGCCATACCAATATTTCCTTTCTCTGCCATTGCTAGAAGAAAATGCATAAACGCATTATACAGTATATGTAGTGCAAATTGTTCTCGTAAGAAATCTTAGAGCAAGAAGTTGCTAAGAGGTAGTTTGCTAAGTGTTTATCTTCAGAAGAAGTGCTTTTACCTCGAGCAATCTTAAGACCCAATCCTTTTCCTTCTTTTTTCTTATTTTTAAAGCCAAGGATGAACGAAGTGTAAGGATTTTCCCGTAACGCAACTCATTTCGAAGAAGCTTTCCAGAGCAGGAAAGGAAAAAAAAGAAGGAAAAAGTCGAAACGACAAAGTTGGATGATGGTCCCACCCAGACTGTCATTTCGTTTTAGGAGCAAATATTTCACGCATTTACGAAGCACGTAAAAGACGGGAAAGCGTAGATTGACTGCCCGGAATACGATCCATCATAACTGGCCGATGTAGGCGGCAACTTCGTGAGGGGGAAGAGGCTTGAGAAACTCTCCAAGCCATGTACTGCTCTCATCCCTTCAGCTCTCACACGTTTTTTTATATCTTTCATTCCCACCACTTCTAATACCATCTACCTCTGGTTCTAGGAACTTCGTGGAGTTAATCCCACTACCTGTCTGTCGTTTCAATCCTCTGCTCTGAACTTGTTCGTATCGTCAACGAAATATGTCCGATAAACTCCTGTAATCCCCTCCGGGAAAAGAACTTTTCTCTCCCTAGCTAGAGGACAAGATGTAACCCAAATATTTGCTGATCTCTCACTGTGTATATCTCCATCTGTCTACTTGTGTCTATCTTTGCATTAATACTTCTCACCATTACGTCACTTTCTTAAAAGTGAAGGACTCAGCCAGAAACGATTTACTAAGAGAGTCAATAAGGTTGGTGAGTATTGTCTGTAGTGTTACTCTGTAATCATTATAAGAGTTTGGATCTCCAACTATTATTTCAGATACGAAATAACGTTTATTGAACTGGTTAGTTGTATGTTGAGCTAGTCGCCTACATTAGCTTCAATTTTCTTTGATCTTATGCTTTAAAGTTTTAATAACAATTGCATTTTTGTTTATAGTTTGGGCACATACAGCCCCCAGTCAAGGTACCTTTTACCCATAACCAGATTTTGTATTCTTAGCTTATGCTTACGAAAGTTAACTACCAGATCATCTTGCAGTAGTACAATTGTCATTACCCGAAATTCTTAGGATATTTCTAAGGCGCAGGTTCAGTTTAAGAAAGTCAATGAACTTTAAAAAATGTACTAAAATATTATTTTGTTTTTGAGATTGAGAATATGCTTTTTGGTGTGATTTTTTGTTTCGTTCACAGCCTTTTAATCAATGGGGTTCCATCCATCCTATTCCAGGTGAGAACGCAAATGATTTGGAGTTAGAAACCATACTCATTATATATTGATTTATTATTTTTTGATAGATTACAATATATATAGTACCTGTATTAGATAGCTAGTGGAATGATCCACAACAATGAAGAATATCAACAGACTTGCATGTGTTAAAAGTTTGCATACATTACTTAGTGTAAATTGTTACCGCTAATCTTGACCTGACACTTTTACGTACGCCGAAGTCCCTCAATATTGTATCAATCAAATTGTAATGGATGGATAGATAGCAGATACCTGTTACCTATTCTACAGTTATACCTATCCTACTCTTTGCCTTCTAGTTGCAGTCATTCATAATTTGAGTTTGTTTAGATAAATGGACACTTTGACTTTGGTATTAGGATATGATTTATTGTTCTTATAGTTAATTATTTTAAAGTGTTATTATTTTTAGTTACGGTAGTAAAAATACATTAATAACACATTTTGTGTTAATATATGTTAATTTTCTTCTCCTCTGCTATTTCCAGTTTGAGTACAATCGTTCTTATGATTATACTGTATAACTTATAGTTATTAACTGACGAGGTGCACTCGCTATTTACTAGTAGCAGGAGAATATTTGTCTCCTGTAGTATTGATCCAACAGAGTCCTGAATGTATTAGGTTTGACGTTTTGGTAAGTCATCTTTGAGGCGGATTCTTTGAGACTATTTAAGGTGTATTACAAAATTAATTTAATGCTTGACTTTCGTCTTCTGTATGTTCACTATATATACTAAATGAAGAATTTACCTTTGTTTTTTATTGTCATTATATGATAATATTTTATGAATTGAAGATCACAAGTCGCAGGTTTTCGACTCAGCCACGTCAGACAGATGTCGGGATGATACCTATAAAATAGGCCTTGATCGCCTACCATCCATAATCTTCCCCAACATTATTTCGGCCTGAGCATTAGATCTATAAAGGTCTTAAAATAAATTTAAAAAAAAATCAATTCAATTCAATAGATTTTGAATACACAATGTTTTAATGGAGGAACAATTTAATTCTTTCAACGACTATGAAATGGTATATCCACGATGTAACAAATACATTTATTAAAAAGTAGAAATATAACTTAGGATACAATTGAACTACTATATCAGTTACTGTTATAGAATGATACTTCATTTGTTTCATTTTCAAAGCAACGTAATATGTTAAAAGGTTTGATTGGTTAACGTAAAATATGAACAATTTTGTGGTAATTGTTAGGTCAAAAATAACTTTTCATTTGGAGTTGTTACATTTTTTATAAATGTATTCCTTATCAATAGTGGAACAAAATAAAAATAATATTTTACACCGAAGATATCCAAATACACAATGTACAATTTATATTATATATTTAAAGTAATAATTGTTTTCAATGACTTTGTATTTAGAATCTTATTAATACTTCTAGCAGCAATTAAGTAATTTTTATCGTCACAACATGTTAAGTAAAACCGTAAGTATTTATTTTTGCCTTTGACATCAATTCTGTATTTGACATTGTTAGTACTACTAAGGATAATGATATAGGGGATAGATTTATGGTCTGCATTCATTTATGATCAAGGATTTTCTATTTGGCTGGATTGCATTTGTTACCTGGAGAGTGCAACGTGATGGTGAAGTTTTATTAGAATGGGTAATATAGTTGTTTAGGAATCCCAACTATACAACAATACGAGATATAGTCAACTTAGCACAAGAGTATCGTTACCGTTGCACAATTATGGTTACGATAACTATAAAAATTAACAATACAGTTTAGCAATGCAAGTATAGGTGGATTTACCAAGGCTTTTTTACAGTGCATTTGGAATGTTTACTGTGAACGTAATTCGGTGATGTTTTAATAAGCATTTGAATGTGTATCTTGAAGCCAATATGTGAATTTGTAGCATAAAGTATATTGTCTACAAAAAAAGGCTATTGTCACGATATGTAAGGATCTTTGCTGGGCATCATTCTCCAGAATCCTATGTGTGCATCATTCTCAAGATAAACTTATACTTATACATCATTCTCAATACAAGGGGATTCTCACGAATACCAGATTTAGTTCAAATCATACTTCAATATTACACTTGCTTACTTTCTGAAGATAAACTAAAATTGACTCTGTGTGTTAGGCGTTTCTGACGACAATCTTCAATTGTCACTTTAAATTGTATCTCTCGTTGATTCACAATGAAAATATCAGTAAACTCATAACATGAACTATGTGCTTCTTCAGTGGAAATATGTTTCATTGTGTCATATATGCTTCAAAATGCCTTGTTTGTTGTGATATTTAAAAATAATTTCCAGAAATATGTTGAATCGGTACGATTGTGACCAGACTTTTAAACTTATTAAAATAAATATTTATTTTCATTTTTGAATTCTATTTTTTTACCCGATGAAACTATATCCAAACAAATACTTGAAAGCAGTGTCAGCTCAAAACGTTCCTCCTTTGATGATTTATTTATTTATTTATTATTATTAAGTTTCAGATACAGCTGGAGTTGCCATTTTACACATAAACTAAAAAACATTACAACAAACTAAATAACATGACTACAAACTAAATAACATGAAATTAAATTTTGAACAGCACATAACACAGCAACTATAACATGACGATTATAATACAAAGAGGAATAACTCAGATATTTGTATTTAGCGTTCGATGGAAAGTGTTTGTAGATCCGAAAATATCGATACTTGAATCGAGATTTTTATACATAATTACTAGTCTGTGGAATAAGGAGTGCTGAAGTATACTTAGCCTAGGCGTGGTACAATGAAGGAGGTTATTATTTCTAGTTATTCGCAAGGGAACACGGAAGTAAAATTTAGATATCAACTCTCCAGTTCTAAGATTCCCGTTAAGCATCTTGTATAAGTACATCAAATCTGCCAGCTTGCGACTAGAAGAGGGAACGTGGAGACCAAGAACGGATAATAAGACTGGTTTGCTTAAGCTACGTACTGATGGTATTCTTCTTTTGGCTATAGCAAGAAAAATGTTCAGAACAGCATCAATATGAGATAGATTAGAAATACTAGCCATGTTCCAAATTGGGGAGCAATATTCAATTTTAGGGGAGATGAAGGTTTTGTAGAACATATTCAATGAATGAAGGTCCTTAATTTCTGTAAATCTATAGAGAAGACCAAGTAAGCGCATAGAACTGTTAGTTATAGAAGTCACATGATCAGCAAACAGCAGTTTTTCGTCAAATACCACTCCAAGGTTTTTTTGAGAAGAAACTTTAGCAATAGGATTATCTTCAATGATATAGGCAGATGGGATTTGATTCCTCTTCAAAGAAATAGTAAGAAAAGAAGATTTTGAGGGATTTATTTTTCAAGTTACACGTATTACACCAGTCCAAGAGGTCAGAGATGGAAACATCCTGTAATGATCTGATTTCTCGAAATAATTTACAGTCGTCAGCAAAAAGAAGAACTTTGGTTTTTGATGACGAGAGATAAGATGGGGGGTCGTCCATATATAGGAGGAAAAGGAGAGAGCCAAAAACACTACCTTGAGGTACACCAGAGAGAACGGGAACAAAATTAGAAGATGATCCAGAAAGAACAACAGGTTGTTCACGGCCAGTGAGATAGTCTCTCAATAATGAAAGGAAGTTACCATGGATATTGAATCGGTGAGTTAATTTATGAAGAAGAAGATTACAATCAATTCTATTGAAAGCTTTACTAGGATCTGGATAGATGACATCAAGCTGTGTATTATTGGACAGAGATTTTGAGAGTAAAGCAGAAAATTATAGACTAATTGACAAAACTTTACTATTCTCTCACCAGGGGCCTAGGGGCCGTCGGATCGATCCCTGCTCATGCCATGTAGGCATGCAAGCACCGTGTACGTGGGTTTTCTCATAGTGCTCCCATTTCCTCCCAGTTTCTTCATTCCACCAATTTATCTCATCATCATCCATACGGCCTTAGCTATAGTTGCCTAAAAACATTAAAATAAATTCGAAAATTCCACTATTCTTGTGTAGTGGCGTTTCTTTGTGACGTCAGCTAATATGAACTGCTGAAGTGGAGGCTCAAGGAATCAGCTCTAAACACAGAAGTTGGTAGTTATATTTTCCCGCACATAGTTTACACATTTCATTATGGCTCGTAAGAAGTTCTGAGCATTATCATCAAAATGATTCTCCATGGTTTTATTTATTACTGTTACAGATTCCTTCAACTAAATTCTGTCAGTTTCTCATTATTAAGTTTTAACTGGTGAATTCTCTTAAATTTGCAGGATGAAAAAAAGCGCTCTGTAGTAAAAAAACAACCGAAATTGCACTTCAATCAAAAACTGTCTCCTACTAATTAATTACAAGTGGATACTGCATAGCGTTCATACCTGTTGTATGGTGGACTAACATGTTAAAATTCCATTCATTTCGAAATATAATGAAATTATTTTCCAACTGACGGAATTCCAATTGCATTGCATGAATTATTCCTAAAATGCTCACCGTGTGCAATCAATACAATTGAATATTTCTGCAGTTTATTCGCTTACTATTTTATTTCATTACACCTGAAGAGCATTGGAATGTTTTGTAATATTTTGTTCCTCCATATGCAAATTAATTATGAACGAATGAGCAACTTTATTCTTCTACTAACCTCCTTTTAAAAATTTCATCCACTAGTTATAACGAATGGAAAAATCTAGCGATGCAAGACTAATAAATCAATTGCTTCCTCGAAGTTTAAATAGACCGTTATTACCATTTGAATTATCTTGTTTAAGAACGGAAAACAAATTCTACTATTTCCATTGCTGATAAATACAAACTGTATATTATAAAGTATTAAAAAAATATAAAGTTAGAATTTTAAAATACGAAACTAAAAACTAACGATTTTCTATTACCAATAAGATTCCAGGTAAGAAAACATAGAACACTAATCGAATACGCCAGACTGGGTTTACGTCACGCTACAATTGATATATTCTGAAAGCATATCAAACTAAAAACTGCACTTTAATAGCTTTTTAAAATTTGTTTTGTTTCAGAAACCAATTTCTGGGAAGTTCTTATTTGAAACTCTTTTTAACGCTCATGGTGATAACCTGTTCTTTTTAAATTTGAGAAGATACAAATAACCCCTGTAAAGAAATTTTTGCCGATATGTGTTTGGTGTGAATGCGTGTTTGGTGATGCATATATAAAGAAAGAGCTCGCTGTTGGTTTTCTGTATACCAATGAATTTAAACAATATTCGGTTCTGTCAAGTGTAAGGTTTAGGAAATGTGTTTACCTTCTTCCATTTTCTTCCATTATCCATAGCTTAATGTTATGATGTAAGCTATTTAAATTATCGATTAATATTTTCAAGGGTATTCCTGTTTTGGTACATAATGAGTATGTCATCTGTAAAACATATTTTTAAGTGGTATCTGTGATTCGAAGTTGTGCATTACAACGTTTGCAAGACGTTGTGATAAGATACTTCTTATAGCAAGATCCGATACTCGTTTATAGGTTGTGGGTAAAAAAAACTATATAAACTCTTATAACAACCTATTTGTTATGGTATTTAGACTGTTAAAATTGTTTTCCTGAATTAAAATATGTTGTTTCAAGAAATTTAAAGTAGTTTTGTTCAAAGGATATAAATTGAAAAAAAAAACATTACTTACAGTTGTTACAGACCTTCAGCATTAAAATGATCATTACCAGCTTAAGGTAAAATAAACAATGTGTACAAGTAATAGGAGATAGCCACTTCACAGTATTATATGGACTAGGTTAAGTCTTAGGTAATAATCGCGTTATGACGTTTTACACATATTCCTTAAGCATTAATCTATCTGTTCTTCTATGATATAACTGTTTGATTTGGAACTCATATATCTACTTCAAAATTCTATTCAGAGGAAATATATCCATATATCATAAAATTATGAGTGCAGTGTATTTAATAAGTACAGAAACCACGTATAAGTTATCAAACTCTATTCGTCACTTGAAACATATTTTCTGATATACTAATACATAATTTGAGATAATTTTAAATGAATATACATATGCTGTTGGTTTTTATATTGTTATTAACGTTCTAAATTCGGGAGTGAGATTAAATGGACGGTACTTACAGTTTCCGGTAAAGTGGGCTGCGAACCATTCGATTCAATGGACCCCTCTACGCGATATAGACTGTGCTCCAGATTATTTTCAGTTGTGCTTAATATAAATGATTATAATAAAGCTCCTAACTCCTTTCTATTTTATTTGATTAGGTACATGAATAATGCATGGCGGATAAATATTAAACACGCGACTTTTAGTATATTCATTATAAGATTTAATAGTGGAATATAAACATCAAACAGATCTTCTTTTTATTAATTGATGTGCTGAAAATGAATTTTCATTTCATACTTCTCTCACATGAAGCTTCTTGCCAAGAGAAGGCAGTTGAGTGGGAGGAGGGGTAGAGTGCAAAAACACGAACATATTTCCCTGTACCATATGCATACTCACGTCTGTTCATGTAATGGTAATAAATTCGTGTTCACCCATGCCCTTTATCTGCGATTCCAGGCAAGATATCACGTTCTGGGGTTTTCATTTGGGTACATTTTGCAAGGATAATCCAAATTTACATTCCTAAATTGCATTTCTGTGTTTTGACAAAACCCTTTTGCGGATAGATGGCGTGTTGAGAGCAAATTCTACTCTTCAACTGAATTCATAGTGGAACCATACATGGAAGAATACATACACAGGCACGCACGTATACATATATATATATATATAT
>JAGDQP010005169.1:11289-38576 GCA_022664845.1 Lepisma saccharinum
TACATCCGTCTACAATTGTGGAATCCTTGACAGGCTGTATGTTTGTGGGACTCACCATTGATTGTTATGTATAATTATTTGTAAAATCGTATATTAGACTTTTAAATTATCGTTATTAACGCCACTTATTTAGATTTTAGAAAATCCAATTTTTCCCCCTCCCTATTCATGCGATAGTCAATGTGAATCCCCTTTACTCGTTTACCATTGCGGGACCCATATACGAATTTTTCATACTATCATTATGAAACCTTTCTATGTCCAGTCGTACCAACCTTTATTATTCATGTCAGTACTTCGAAACATGAAGGTATCAGGAAGCGATAAATGAAAAATTGAGATGTGTAAAAGCATTTTATAACTTTTCCTGCATATTATTTTTCAAAATAAATTATACCCAGCTGCCGTGGCTCAGTGGTAGAGCATTGGCGTGGCAATGGGGAGAACGCGGGTTCAAACCCGGGTCCGGACATCCTGACTGAGGTATCCCTGGTTACCCTCGGTCACACGAGGAAAATGCTTTGATGGTACCTGTAATAAGGCTTATCTGTGGAGCCGTTTGGGCACTCAGTGTCCACGTCTTGTGCCGTACAGGAAACACACAAGAAAGACATGTTCCTTTTACACTATACGCTTAGGACACATTTGTAGCTTGGTTTTGAAAACAAATTTAGTCTTCAAAAACGATCTCAATGTCATTTTACATATTCTAATTATTTTATCAATAATTTTGGCTTCAGTAGCAGACTCAGACGCTGGCGGTGGGGGCAATAGTCATTCCCGAAATCTTCATTAGTATAAGCACTTTTACAACAACAACAACAAAATAAATGACGGCGAGAGTGACGCAGAAGAAACTTGCTGTCATTACTAAAAAAATCTTTACTTTAAACTGTGACAGTATAAGGTAGAAAGGCAAAGCTATAATCCCCTATAAGATGCGCACGCACTGTGGACGGAGAATGGAGGATGTGGAGGTAGCAATCCACATATTCTCTACGCTTGAAACGAGATGAGGTAGGGTGGTCAGTCCCACACTCGACCGTCTTTACTTCCCAATCTGCCCAGGAATACCAACGACACTCTTGTCCTCAATTTGATACGAGGCTGAGTGCACCTCAGAGCTACAGGCATTGAAGCACTGAAAAAAGGTATCCAGTGTCTTGGCCGATATTTGAACCGGGGCCACCCGATTCATAGACGCGCTAGTACACAAATAAATATAAGTATTGTTATAAATGTCAAACAAATATTATCCTTTAATTATGAATTCATGTGCAATAATAGTGAGTGAACTACTTAATATAAGTTATGAGGACCTGTGATAAAAGCATTGATGAAAAAATAATAAGAATTTTAGCACTAGTTGCATAAAAAGTGTTTTTTCCATGGTGCATGAATTGACTAACATTAGCATTAATGATAAAGAAATGTATGGGTAAATCAAAGGACAAAAGTACGAGTTAGCCTTCTTTCTTATGACGTAAAGTACTGAGCTTTTCGATATCATTTTGTCAAGTATTTCTAACTCGTACACCTGTCAAGAGACAATTGGTGGGTTTCATCAATTTTTGTTAAGAAGATTTAAGCTTTTTGTAAACCATTGGATTCGTTTAGTTCTTAACGAAGCTTGATGAAACACATAGAATATGTGATATATCTGCGATATGTAATATTACAATATACTGTATTTTTAATAATTCAAAGGACAACTTTAAATTGATAATTAAAATAACTGTTGGAACTCATTCCTTCATACTTTCCACCCAATCGCAGTCACTGAAACTTTGCCCTAGGTCCGCCAGTGCTTGGCATTGGATGTTTTCATGTATTATAAAATGCTACTGATGTCACACATAAAAGCACTCCACTAATTGTTAGGACTTTTAAAGAACCTTTCTGCAAATTGTGTTGTACGAGAGAATTACATGCAACATTCCTTTACATAAATATATAATTAATGGTACAGGTAATCTAGTTGTGTAAAAATAAAGAAAAATAATAACTTACCACTACTGGGAATGAAAGCAGGATCTCTGATTCCGAACGAGTGATCTACAAGTAAGTCAATGAGGTCTTTATGTGAAGGCATCTAAATCTTTCTGTTACACAATTCCGTTAATGCTTTCTCCATTAAAAAATATTTTTGTATTAAAAGTCTCCACTTGTGCTAGATTGTCTTTACTTTTCACTCAGCTGAAGCCTAAGGAATACTCAAGCACACAGAACTTTGTTGTGGCTGTAGTAGCTTAATTGTACAGCACTAGGAAGGCAACTGGAGATCTGGGTTCAGCATTTGTAGCAGAAGAAATGTATTGTTTTGTAACATAATTAAAACTCTTCAGCTTAGTTCGTGGAAACGTACTCAAGACACCCCATGCAGATACATCGTTGAATTTTTCTGCATCTTTTTTTTTTTTAAAAAAAAAGCTGTATTCCATATTAGAGTAAGCATGCCTTTCATGCCCGCGAATTCTTCATTCAATTTCTTGATTTTTTGATTTGGTACACATTCTTTCCCTTACATTAGCTGAAATTATTTAAAGTTGGTTCTGTTAAACTAGATTAGAAGATGTAGGATAGGTTACTCTGTTCTGTTCTTACCATAATCTGGATTGCTTCCCAATTTCCTTTTATGGACTGAATAGGCAATTTTGTCATAACTCAGTTACTTCTGAGAGAAGACGTCTCTCGACGATCATTTTTCCGGTGCAGGGATGGGGAAGGTAAAATCTAGTGCATTGAAGTACCACCCCGGCATTCATATTGTGAGTCTGATGAAAACCTGCAATCCCTCAGTGAGGGTAGCCGGGAGCGGCCTCGAATTCGCGTTCCTCCCCATTACCTATCGGAAATCCGGGATATTCCTAGTTGCCACGGGGCTGTGTGCTGCACGCCTGTTGATGCGAAAATAATATGCCAGGAAAAACTTTTGAAACTTCAGAAAGCAATCTATAAAACGCAAAATGTCAATTTTGAACCCCGACACTCTGATCACTTTCGAAACCGTGATAAAATCCTTACATACTTAATTACATTCTATCGATAATTAAGCGATGATTTGCAGTTGAGAACTCTTGTAACAACGCTTAAGAATCGTCTTTGCACTTTGCATTTTTCTAATGTATGAGTTTCTGTTTGACCTAAACAGCAAACATTCATTTTCATCTCCTCCAGGAAGTACTAGAAGTTACTCAAAGCAGTGCAGCCTGGATTCTGTCAGACACTTTCAGTGGTGGTGAGACCAATTTTTGGCATATATGAGACCAATTTTTGGCTCTTATATTTACATATTCCTATTTTTCTATTTGTTACATCGGACTGGAATGAAAGCGAAGATCATAGATGTGTATTTTTGGATGGCCAGTCTTCCTGTTTCTCGTTCCCCGCAGTATAACAGCGAGGGTCACTTGAGAGCTTCCAATTGCGTGTGGACATATATCTGTCAATGCAGTTGACCGGAGGCGGGGAGTGATGCCTGACTGAAAGTATATTGGGGCAGAAGGACAAAGTTTTTCCTTATCCACCTACCTTGGTTTGCCAAAACATGCATTTGTGCATTCTTTTCCTCTGTTTTGGGGATGTGTGTGTAGGTGCGTGTGTGTGTGTGAGGTTGACTGGAAAGGGAATCAGTGGGAAAAGAGAAAAGGTTGGTGACTTCTAAAACAGACGAAGTAAAGAATTGAACAGGAACGAGAAAAAGTAATTATTTGTTTCCATTAACATAGTAGAATTTATAAAATACGAAGCGCAGTACCTCCGAAGCAGTTATACTATTGTTACATCAATATTATTGAGTGTTTGGTAGAAAACAAAACCAAATCAAATTCATGTGAACTGTGCTATATTTTGAGTGTTCTTTCTGTTTAGAAACTGAAGTGGACCGAAGTGAACTAACTGTTCATTCTTATACTATGTGTAAACTGTTTCCCTTTCTATCTACCCAGTCATTTATTTTGTTTTCCTTAGTTATTCATTGCCTAGTCCCCGTTCAATCATTTTCGTCTCCCTTTTTTGTTTCTATTTTGTCAAATCGTAATTAATACACAAAATAAAACAGAAGTATGAAGTCTTTGTTCTGATTCTCACGTAAGTACGCTTTAATTGACAATTAACATATTTGTTTCTTTTTCCTTTCTATCGTCTCTGGATTCACTGGTTGTCTATTTGCTTAAATATTCTGTAGAATATTCATGCCCAAACCACAGAAGTCGGCCTTCAACACAGCAACCACTGTCCCTAAGAATTTTGATTGTTAATTACGAGTAGAATATTCATAAAGCAGTTACTTGAAACTCAGACTGTTTGGCGGTTGCCGAGATTCGTTCCAATTTCTGGTGAAAATTAGTTTTAGTTAATTCATATTATTATTAATATTACTATTAATAAAATCCTTTTGGGGGAAGGAAAGAAGTAATTGCATCAGAAAGAGTCAGCGGTATTTTTGCCATTGATTTACATTTTATATCACTCCGAAACTATTTATCCTGAAACAAACGCCAATTGAAAGTCGACTCGCCCACTGTGCGCAAGTTTGCTACAACCGTCAATCACGGTCATAGTGGTGTCATCCCCAAATTCTCAAGCACCCTTCCCAAAAACAACAACAACAAAAATAAATAAAAATAAATAATGAAATAAAAGTAAATATAAAAAATAAAACTAGAAATCTCGAAAGTGTTTAATATCTCTTGAGGGTGGGAAATGTCCCATCTCCTCCATGATTTCGCACCCTGCGTATGGATATAAAATACACATATGTAAAATGTGTATAAAATATGCACAATTACGAATAAAACTATTCTAATTCTGCTTAAATTCTGAATGTAGAGGGCGTTTGTACCCCTGGACCGACACCATTAATATGTCCGTAAATGTAAGTTTACTCAACTCGGTACTGTTGTTGTTAACAACCTGTCAGTGATTCTGCAAGACCCCCGTTCCCAACGGGAGGGTGTGACCCCTCCAAATTCTCGAGCACACACGCAACGTAAACTTTTTTACGGCTAAGAATCAATAGAACGCAGTAAAACGTTACTTACGCCCTCGTTACTTACTTTACACCCTCCCAAAATGAAACTCATGAGAGAATCTCGGTTTCCTCTAGACTGAGAAAATGGGTATTGTTGTATACATGTCCACCAGAAACACAAATTAACCTTTCTATAACCGTCCCTTGGAAGGTGAATCGGTCCCGAATACAAGGTCGTATTACTGGCAATTCACTCGACGCTTGGTAAACTAAGCGAACGTACAGTAAACGTACTGACTGTTTATATAAGAAGTTACAAAAAAAAAAATCAATCAACAACTTACACGCAAGGGTATTATCGTTTCTCATTCCAAATTTTCAAATTCACACCCAGTTCTGTTTCTATCATATTAATATCATTTCACCGAAAAAGGTCACAGCATATCATTGAGCAAATCTAATTTAAAGTAAAACAAGTTAGCGCTGCGATCCTATTAACAATCGCGAGGGCTTCGGTCGCTTGATAGCATCTCAGATACACAGGCATTCCTTCTTATAAAATAGATTGGCAACGCTAACAACTATGATGTTTAGGGACGGGAGGACCCACAATATTGTTCTACAACTGAGATGCAATACGTTTTCGATCTGGACATTTGCCCCAAGAACATATGGACAGAACTTGGTGGAACTTAAAGGCCGGATATGGAATTGTATAGCGTTCTTTTATTTTCACTATCACTCCTGTTACACCCTCTGGGGTGTGTCGAATCAATAAAATGAAGTAGCCATTTCTAATGAATTGACAATATTTTCCAATGACACCTCAAACAAGTTCCTATCTACCTTGGAAACCCAACTACCTTATCCCGGCCTGATCCAAAGATGCCCTGAAATCATAAATAAGTTCAAGTAAATTTCCGACCTATACAGTACCTTAAGGACACAGGCTGTGATGTCCAATTCCTTGGTACTGTTGTTTGAAAACGAATAGGAGGATAGGAGTCAAGATCTGTATTCAAGGTACCATCGTTTGTGAACATAATTCACGACGAAAACTGAAAATTAACGCACTTTTCTAATTTAAGCATCTTAATGTACATTCTGCTCATATGATTCTGCATTATTATTATTACGGAATCGTTATATTTTTGGCAATTAAATGAGAACACTTTCACGTGGTAAGGGTGAAATGAGGTAAAATATCCACTAAGAGTTGCAATCGTGCCGCAAACGGTGCATGGGTACGTGGAAGTAGTGATCCATACATTCTCGACCTATATTGCATGAAGTGAAGTAGGGTTTTCAGTCCTGTGCTCGACCGCCTTTACCGTCCAAGATACCAAGAAGAACGGTGTACTCACTACTTCTACACACCCGAATGAATCCCGAACTTTTCGTTGCAAGGGGCGCTACCTCATAATTTTCATACAGTGTGATTCACGACGAAGCGGTCATACTGTGGTGAGTGATTCCTCACATCATAACAAGAATTAAGTTCCTTGGATAAATATTCGTTATGTGTATTGTATCGGAGCTACAGGCTCTCAACGTTAACGCAGCATCGTCACTAATAACGTTATATTTCGACACGTAATAACCCAAGCGGTGTCAGTTTAACAAATCACACTCGAAGGAGTACCCAACCTATCCATTCAAGCAATGTTGTCATTGAATTAAACGGTATAATAGAGAAATCAAAGAAATTGCCACCAAGATGCATTCGCCAATCATAACATTACTTAAATAAGTGTATTGGGTGATGATCCGTGATTTGTAATACAGATTGTTAAACCGATACCGCTTAGGTAATTATGTGTCGAGATAAGACGTCATATTTGACGATGCCGCCGTAAATCTGAGAGTCTATAGCTCCTAGACTATGCACATTTCGAAACTTTCTTCTTGTTATGATGTGAGGAATCACTCATCACACTATGGCCGCTTCGTCGCGAATTACCCTGTATACTTTACCCAGGAGTACCATGGACACTCTAGTACTCAGTAGGAAGCTGGGTGCATCTCAGGCTGCCGGGCATTAGAGCTCTACAGCAAATTCTACAGGGTCCTGGCCGGGATATCAACACGGGTCGCCCGTTTCGAAGTCGGACGAACTAAGGCGACTGATTTCATTTAATAAAGAAATGGAAAGATTGTCAAAATGGCAAGCTTCATCTTGACTGAAGCCCGATCCTCTTCCTTAGTCCTTACTTAAAGGCAACTATTAGAACCTAGCCCGTGGTCAAGGGGGTAACGTCTCTGGCTGCGTAGGTACGTAGGTTCGAACTTCGCCGGAGACCATCGTGACACATTTTCCAGGGTTTCCTCAGTCTCACCAGACAAATATCGAGATGGTACCTTAAGAAAGGCCCTGTTCGGTAGCTTCCTTATCATTGCCCTTACTCTATCCTGACCCAAGCCACAGTTGCCTGAACGCCATAAAATCAATTCAAATTCCAGTGAATGGATTTACTAGACTACGGGAGCTGGCAAGAGATGATAGTTTTCAAATTGCCAAAAACCGTGGGGAAGGGAATTAATGTGTACATTTTATATCTGATAATATAATTTGTGCGTTTCCGTATTTCCATTTTCTTCTTGCACTACATTTCTTCTTTACGTATTGCGTCATCCGATAGATTATACGCTCCCGCCACCACCGGGGTTTCGAAAGTCTAAAAAAAACAGCATTACACCACCTTTTGTTACTTTTACCCCTCTTGCCTCTATTATTTAAAGATATTTAGCAAACATATTTTTATTATTATTATGATGATGTTACTTTCAATCTTGTAGTAGATTTAGTAGTTTTTAATTTCCTCGCGGGCCTGTTTTTACTACTCAAATTAAACAAGTAAGCACTGCGAGTCAATTAACAATTGCGAAGGCTCCGGTCCCTTGATAGCATCTGAAACACAACATATGTTTATTAAATAGGTTGGCAACAATGAAAACTCGGGTTCTTAGGGACGGGGACATCCATAGTGTTGTTACAGTGTCCCCAATAATGTTAATGCCAAGTTTGGTGTGGGTATGACCAAGTGTATAAAAGAAACTTGAATTATTTTTTTAAACTGTCAACACTGATATCTGGCGAGCAACGCCCGACCCGGAATTCCTTTGCGACCTTGCCCAGTGCCCAACGAACACAATTCTTAATTTGGTGTACATCGATGGACGGATATGGAATTGTATATTTTTGCCACCCCCGTTTCATCCCTGGGATATGTCAAATCAAACAGTAAGACACCTACTTCTAGTGAATTGACGAGACTTTTCCAATGACACCTTAACCAAGTCCCTGCGTCTTCTAGTTCCTGAGATATAAGCGTCTAAGCTGTACCCGAATCCCCCGTTTCACCCTATAGGGGTGTCTAATCAAAAAAGTAGGAGAACTATTCCTAATGAACTGACGAGGGCTATCCAATGACATGTCAAGCAAGTTCCTAAGTATTCTAGTTTCTGAGATATAAGAGTCTGAGATGTACCCCAATCACCCATTTCACCCTATGGGGGTGACTAATCCAAAAAGTAAGATAGTCATTCCTAATAAATTAACGAGAGCTTTTGAATTACACCTCAACCAAGTTCCTACGTCCTCTGGTTCCTGAAATATAATTTATTGCAACAGACAGATAGACAGACGGACAGACAGGAGCGGGATATAAGGTCCCTTATTTTAGCTATTGCTATCAAGGGACCCAAAACTGCCACCCCAAATTGTTCTTTGCTTCCATTTTGAAGCTCGCTGAACCCAAATCCTTTTTTCTTCTCTCCTACCCAATACTTTTTTTAATAGTGGGGGGGGGGGAGTCAATCCCAAAACTTCACGGAGGACCACCAATATTTGAAGTTGAGAACTCCCGGGGAATCTGACACTAAAACTGTTTTCAGTTTCTCCTTCTCATTTATACATTTAGAGTTATTACAATTTATTTTTTGATTGCTAGGGGTTCTTGCACTAAACCCATAGGAATGCACAGAGCTACTTAACATTCCCTCGTGACCTTAGTTTTTGTACTGTTGCTTCGTAACTTACTTCCTATGTCTTTTCGTCTTTCCCGGACAGAACACCAAGGTCACATTTGCTCTTTCTTCACCCAACCCTATCTTTTTTTATCCATATAGCAGCCCTTTACTGTTTTTAATATATGCAAAATCACACAAACCCACACAGACACAGACACATAGACACTGTGAGCTCTGTGCGTTGTGATGAAGCAGAGAGCAAGAACTGGTGGGAGAAATGAACGCATGTGCAGTTAAGTGTGTGTTAGACTACGCGTGAGGTTTGCCAACGTCTATGCGGATTCCAGTAAAGACATGGTATGAGTGAGAAATGCTATACACCTTTAAACGATTAGCGAGAGCAGCGCCCCGCACGGAATGTTCACGAACTTAAATTATACATTTTGTATGTACTTCTATATCAAACGGAATCCCGGATCCAATTTTACAAGTGAAGTTTTTGAGGAACTTGGACATTGTAGAGTACGAATAACACGGTTTGTAAAGTAAGACCCGAATACGGATCTCAGAAACACCAGGGTTTCATAATGAAGGCAAATAGTAAATGTAAGTGAGTCGCAGTGATTGTGGGATGCATATATATATATATATATATATATATATATATATATATATATAACAGATGTAATCAAGACTGCGAAGAAGCTGAAGTGGAAATGGGCCGTTCACATACCTAGACGAGCAGGTGGAAGTTGGACGACAAATGTACTACATTGGATTCCTAGAGAAAAGAAACGAACGAGACGAGGTCCAAATGCAAGATGGGTAGATGAAATCAAGCGTTTCTTAGGAGCTTCATGGATGAGGATAGCAGCAGAAAGAGATATGTGGAAAGAAAAGGGAGAGGCCTTCATCGAACAGTGGATAGAAAACGGCTGAATATTATATCGATCTTTCTATCTATCTATCTATAGCAACGCCCTAGCAGAGCTTGTCTACCAGTTCCCGTAAGATCACCAAAGTAAAGCAACTCTGGGTCTGATTAGTCATGCTCCGCTCCTGTAAGGAATAGCAGCGGGTTATGGGTCAGTGTTTGGAAGGGTGACTGCTGCAGTACTCCAGATGGTGTTGCTTTTGCGGCATCTACCCAGCGTCGTGAGGCCAATTGGGGAGCTACGTGAATAAAGAGGGAGATATCTCAGTTGAGAGCTTCGGCTCTTCTCTCGCAACACGTCTGGTCAGCGTGAGAGTAGTAGACCACTTCCGGTAGACTCCTCATCCAGTAGTGGATTGAATATGGCTGTGGATTATATAAATATGTCAATGCTATGAACACCCTGTAGACATAAAATGTGACGTTATACAAAGTTTTGATTCTGATTTTCATTCAGCGGGTCGGAATGTGTTTAAGAATCCCCTTTATTGTTTAATATATTTTTCTTCTAATGTTATACACTGGAAAATACGCGTATATTTACAGTTTCATTTGTTTCGATATTCTGGTTTCTTAATCACCCTGTATAAACGAAACTGGCCATGAAGGTTTTCTGTACTGCATTTTTAGTGTGGGTTTGTGTTCAGCACAGCACCTTGTGTGAAATTTTCAATTTCTGCACACACCAAATTTCACAAACTTCTGTGACATGTATTTATAACTGTCATTTTTGGGATACCCTGTAGAAGAAAAGTGTGACGTGCTACAAAATTTCTGAATTGATTCTTGGTTTCAGCGGGTCGACGTTATTTCAGAACATCCATCAGTGTAACTTCTACCTAAAAAAAAACAGTTTAAATTTGTTGGATAGTGTTATTAATCAATACCAGGCAATGTTGGAGCTTACGTATCACAGCAGCATTGCCACAACAGTACACAACAAAACAGCGCATTATTTCTGGCATCGTCCCTGCGATATGCATAAATTATACGGGTTTAATCTTGTCTTGTAGAGACCTTTCCTACGAACCTCAACCATCTTTCTAGCTCCAGTAATTCCTTAATTGAAAGTTGTTGACAGGGAGACGGACGGATAGCTGGGCGAGCCGAGGGGGTGCATAAAGTTTTACAGCGCCCAAAAAAATATTAGCTGTACGATATGGAAGTAGAGCCCCACTTGTTCTCAGTATACGGCAAAAGTTAACGTCCTTTACGTTCACAGCTACCAAGGAATACCAGTTTGATAGGGAGATGGGTTAATCTTACAGTTGCAAGCATAGAAGCACTGAATAAAAGTCTCCATCACCCTGACCGTTGTTTTATGCCAGTCAGCTCGTTTAATAGTGATATGGATTATCGACTGAGCTACGTCGAATTTTACAATATTTAAACTAAATTTGGCTATTGGAAAATCGTTAAAAATCCTAGGTTAAAAATTGTTATATGCGAGGCAGACGCAAATATGTTTGTTGTGTGAAACAAGGCTTAAAATTGATTCCTTGTGAGAAATACTTTGATACATCACAATACCAGGGGTTTCGCTGAAATCGATATTGCTATAACGAAGTTATTCTATATTTCCAATAAGCGAATGTGACAGCACAGCACTGGTTTCAAGTAGCACATTTTATTTCATAAAACGAAGTAGATTTTATTAAAACAAAAGTACTAAAATGTTTTAAAGGTCCTCTTTTGTTTGCGAATAGAGTTTTGTTATATAAATGTATGTGTATATCGTGCCCTCAATCACATAGTCTTGCTGTGAAAATCATTATTTTCAAACTCAATATTATTCTTCATTAGTTTGAATAAGTTGGACTATATTCACAGAGAAAGTACTGAACATCACCATCGCACCATATGTCATTTAATTTTCCAGCATCAAGTATGGAACCACAGCGTTTAATTCCACACCAATTTTGTAGATTGCCACACATAATCGTGTTTGGTTTCATTAATATAGAAAAACAAAATTTAGTAAAGCTGAATGAAGCTTGTAAAAATGCTAGCTAGATGATGCAAAGCTAATAGTGATACATAGGTAAGCAATTTAAAAAGATTAGAGCATTTTTTAAATATTTTTTTGTATAATTAAGTGCCTTTAAAATATATTACACCTGTATTAAGCATTAATTAATTAGATACATGTTTAAATAATATTTTCTAGAATAATTGACAACTACACCAGTATTTAATAAACTTTCATATTGTAAAAGAACAGATTAAGATTCACTGATTGAAATGGCGTCAAGCAATCTCGAGGTTGATAAAAAATAAGTATTTTTCTCGGCGGCCAATCAAAATAAGCAGCCATTTTTCTGAAATGTGTAAAGCTCTTGCAAGGGCCTTTACCATGAAATAAAATGAATGATCACCTCCCAACTAAGATCCCGCTCTTTCTTCATCTTCCTTTTTTATAATGAAGTAACTAACATTGATTTCTTTGGTTTGATGCTTGTTTGTGTAGTTCTGGTTATTCTTATTCATCTAAGAGAAGTCCACATTCATTCGTTTTATTTATTTCTGTTTTCAGTTCTCGTTAATCTTACTCGTCGAATTGAAGTCTATATTTATTTGTTTCTTTCTTCACTTCTGGTTATTCATATTCCTTTGTCATTTGTTCTGTATGTTAATGGAATATTTTGAATCTTCTCCTAACTTGCTCTCCTCCCAATGTTCGCCTATCCTCACTTGTAAAAACGTCAATGGTCTTGCACAATTCTTTGCTCATCTCATAGAGGAATTACCCACTACACAAGTGACCAAGACTACACTAACGCCATCTTCTTTTGCAATAGTTTACAATATATTTAATCTCGCAAATTGAAGTCAGCTCAAACAAACTTCTTGCTTAACAACACGTTTCAATCTTCACATGATGGGATCCAAAAGGTCTTTTTCCCATCTTAGATGACGTCACCGCAACCACGAACAACTTCAAATTTCTAACGACGTTACCTACTGGAATACGTCATCACTTAGCATCTTATTTTAACAATAGATGTGCAAACATCTAGCAACAAACAGCTCAATAACCCCGGCACGAGATGGTAATTTCCAAACACCCTCCATCTATCTTAGCAAGCTGCAATATTCTAACGGTATTACACAGTGGATTCCGTCATCATTTTTCTATCGCCAAAATTCACCCGATCTAGTAGAAACATCGAAGCCATCTTAAAATCCATCTGTTCTTGCAAAAACATTACGAAACACATCTTTCTCCCAAATTTAGCGCACAACTCGACAACTCAACTACGTGGCGCTTGCCCCCTGCCACCCACCAAAATTCTCCCGGATTCTTCTACAAATACCTCGACAACGTGGCGCAAGGATATACATGTCGCGATATTTTATGTTCTAGTACTAACAGAATGATGTGACCTCCACTTAGCTACGTCTGTTATAAGCTGTTTTTTCCGCTAAAATTCTCCCGTAATCTTCTAATACCGAGGTAAAATAATTTTACCCCACCCCAAAGGAATTTCCTGTCGCGAGCCTCACCCCAAAACGATTTTCCTGTCGCGAGTTTTTGTAAAGAAATGGAGCGATATCAACTCACTATGTCCCAAACTAATTGTTCTCGAGTTGCAAGAATTTGCACGTGGTCATATTTTGGCATTCTAATCATGACAGAGGGGCGAAACCATCTTTTTCCTGATCCATCAGTATGTTTTCTTGTAAGTGAATTATTTTTAATGCTAATTTTTCTCTCAAATATTAAAGTTTTGTCATGGAATATGACATTTGCATCTCGCCAAAATAATATTATTTGATAAATCAGATTTGTCCGAAAAAGTTCAAAGTTTCTTTATTATATATTTGGCATATATTTCTAATTTAAATTCGGCATAGATGTCGTGACTGACTGACAGATAAATTACCAGACCAAACAATTTAAGCAAAAAAAAAAAAATACACTTATACATTATATAGGTTTTATGATATAAGGTACTACTAAGGAAGGATTTTTGGAAATTGATAAAAGGGGTTGCAAATAGTTTAGTATACACTGCCCATATCTTGGAACCCCTTAAGTCTACACACAAGCATTTTCTTTACGCCTTCATTTTAAAATAATTAGATATGTGTTTCACCGCTTTTTCCCTACGACGGAAGGAAGACGAGTGTTTTAAATACACCTGCACTGACTGATATCAACATCGAGACCAAAAGGCTTAAACGTGAAACTTGAAAAATATGTCTAATCATGCTTTATTCTATTTCAATGATGTTCGGTAAGAGAGCAAAAGAAGAGCATTTTTCGAAATTAGAAGAGAAAGTAATTTCTTGGTTAAAAGAAGGCTGAAAATTATCACCCGGAGGTGGGACCAAATCCGATACTCTCAGCATAGTTGTCCACTGCTTTATTTAATATACTGTACATGCCGATGCTAGAAGACGGCTTCCAAGCAGCTTTTATAATAATGTAAGAAATAGTTAGTAGAGTGTAGTCGAACTGGTGGAGTACTTCTATGAAGTGAATTTATTTAAGGCTTTTGAGATATTTGATTTATGCCAGCGTACTTAAATTTTGTGATCTGAAATTCAGGCAGTTTACTTGAACTCTCGTTAATTCATTAAACATCTTACGACCGCATGATAAGGATTAAGAATAATAAGGATGAGAAGAAGAAATAATTCTTGAAATTTGCGCGAGCGAAGCCACGTGGAACCAAGTGATGCTATAAAATAATTAGATATTTTGTAATCCTTTATGGATCCAACACTGCATTAGGACCAACCTTAATTGATTTTGCTCAATGATTTTTATTTTACCGTCACGAATTTTAGATTTTTTTAGTTGGTGCTGAATATTCATAGATTTTCTGCTAGTGTACCGATTGACAATCAGTTCCTAGAATATGAACTGAAAAATCAGTTGCAAACACTTTATCAATTTTCTCAAGAAAGATGAATTTTGATTGGTTTTACTTTTTCTCCACAATACCAAACAATCTGTTTGCTGGCATGTAAGAGCTGCCAGTCAGAGACGGGAAAGAACCACTCAGTTTGAAAACCATACCGAGATACACTTGCACAGAACATGAACAACAACTCGTTTCGTGGGCAACACTATTGAATTCCTAATTGTTGGGTAATTTGAATGTAATTTGCACGTGAATGCGGATAATAAATTAGAGCCTAAGAATTGCATACAAAAACTTTACTCTTTAATGGGTTTCCTTGCGCCCGCCTCCAATTTTCTTATATTTTTCAAAATATTTCAAAATCTAAGAGGATTTTCAAAAATGTTGAGAACATAGTAAGCTGGTATTTACAAATGATTATGAAATTCAATGAGCAACAATCTCGAGATCTTCTCCATAGATGAGTAGTGAGACTTCAATTAAATAATGACGTCATAGTTTTTCAATACGTGTCACTTATCTATGGAGAAACTCTAGAGATTACTGCCGATAGGATTTCATAGTAATTTGTAAGTACTAGTGCATTATGATTTAAAATTGTTGATAGTGAACTTAGATTTTGAAATATTCTTTAAAAAACGTTAATAAGTGAGGATGGAAGCGAGAAGTGTCCTTAACGTCGACTCTAGAAAATATTCTACACTAGAGGCGTTGTACCTCGCGAAGTCCAAACTCAACCTTATTTGATCTTGACCTCAAAACGTGAAGTCCACTTTGAGAGAGGTCGAGGTTGAAGTTCGATCACAAGGTTCAGGTTTTGTGAGGTCTAGGCTGAAGTTCGATCGCGAGGTCGATGTTTAAGTTCAAACGTAAGGTCAAGGTTCAGTGCGGTCGAGATCTAGGTTGAAGTTGGATGGTGAGGTTTTGTGAGTGACTGGGTATAAGCTGTATGTCATGTTCCTCTAGTAAACTACTATGTAGTTTTCTAATTCTGTTGATAGGATTTAAATTTACAACTACTACCTCATGCACTGAATCGATAAGGCAAACCTGTTATACAGTTAGTAGTGCGCTAAGCTATTAAACCAGCAAGCACTGATTTCTTCTTTTGCCATGGCAAGCATTCTATTCCATAGATATTATGCTACTACGAACCGGAAGCATTTAAATAATTATTTGCTTAGAAAACAAAATATACTTAAAAAAATACTTTCCTTAAAGAATTCGTTCTAAAAGGATAAAATATTTTGTTTATGCATTAGTAAAAGAAAACCATGAGGCCACATACAGTCACTTTTATACGTTCTTCAATTGGTGGCCCCTATGTTTTTCTTTTCAGTCAAGTTCTTACTAAAAAATAATATATACATTTAAAATATATGGCTGTGAACAATTTCATCATCGTATGACGTCGCTTCACGAAATGAGTTCAATTAAGGTTGCAAGATTGACGGCACGGAATCCATTGTGAATTAAACAGAAAGATGTAAAAAAAAATGATTTTGTTCCTATTTAAAAGCCTTTCTTCTTTCTGGTAATATGTGATACGTAACAGAGTCACAAATCTCCAGGATACAAGTATTAATGAGAACTGAAGTCCCGTCGCGAGGTCGGGTCCAAATGCACACCTATCCTCTACACGCCCTTCAGTGTATGAAAATGCGCGTCGATATATATTTGAAACATGCTCGTTGGACTAGTCGCTAGCGTTGGCGACTACGGATTGAGGTGTACCGGGTTCGATTCCAGGTACTGCAAAGCATTTTTTTCAAGGGCGTGTGGGTATGTAACGGTGCTCACCTAGCATTGTGATGCAATTGGAGAGCTGCTATGAATAAAATATAGTGTAGATCATAGTGAGAACTTTGGCTCTCCTCTCCCATTCCATCTGTTCAGCGTGGAAGCAGTAGACCAATCTGCTCGCTCCGGGAGAGGCCTCGCCCAGTAGTGGATTGAATATGATTGTGATTTCTTGCATTTTTTATATATATTTGGGCGACATACACTAATAGAATACAGATTTTACGTAGATAAAGCAAATCAAAATATTTTTGAATTTGGCTCCAAGTCAGGAGATTAAACACTGATAATTCGAAAATTACAACAGGCATTACACAAAACACGGACATGTGAAGTCTACCAGCCAAAAAGCATCAAGAGCGTTCTATGAGGTGACATTTCGGCCAAGAAATTTCACCAATAAATGCGAAAAAGTTTTTGGTATATTTCGCCACAGAACACTGAGTATATTTACATTTTACATATATTTTACTCGAAAATGCTATTTTCCGAGCCGTCTGGCAATGGGTTTGGTAGTTATTGGCAGTTATAACACCGAACAATTGTATTATTGCTAGCTAGAAATGTGATGCTAAACATATATATTTTGATTTTTTATTTGTTAGATTTTGGAAAATGGAATTCATTCCAATAAAGAACTGTGCACTTGACCACAAGATACATTTTGGATATTGATCTATTCATATTCACAGAAATAAACTGTTGGAGAGCAAGGAGGAAACATCATACGGTGATAGGGAGAGAAAAAAACCCACATATTTCGACAATACTAATAAATTTACGATGGAAACTGTAACAAAATACTTGCGTAATATAATTAAGATACCTGAAACACCAACATCATGTTTCTTTACTGACCTGATAATGTCTCATACCTATTCAACCTTCAAGTGAAAATCTAGTATTTGTGCCCAAAGCTCCAAAGTACTTGAGTGTCCAAAGGAAGTTAGTACAGAACATATTGAAGCGTTTCCTTCGGTGCTCCTCACTTTGAGTATCCCTCGGAATAACGTTCAAAGATTTGGGAGGAAAGTTCTTTCAAACATTGAATGATTACTATCTACTTGTCACACTATCTGATATCACCTAGAACAGACAGATCAGTATCTATAAGTTGTATAGTATGCATGTGCAAAGTCTAAGGGAAATATGCGCTCGACGAAGACCATAACTCTCTCGTTTCAATACGTAGAGGACTGATAACGCAAAAATGAAAACAAATAAAGGAAACAGAGAAAGAGGTAAATATATGTTTGAATTATAATTACAACTATACAATACTAAATTTTATGGATAATTCCTAACGAAATTAAGTTAAATTGTGGTTTACACATTCATAGATCCTTGCCACTGATTTCAATTACAGAGTGTGAGAGACTAGGAACGTTAATAATAGGTTGACACTTCCTCTTGAAACGATTGATTAAAGATTTAAACTTTGCAACCTATCAATTTCTAATATCTAGTCCATATTGTGCCATTTGGCACATTATATATCAGATATATGAGAGCAATATTACATCAAAATGAAGAAACTTACATGTGCTTTTAAAGATAGAGTGAAATATCACAAACACTTCCCGTTCTTATATTAAAATGATATAACCTCTGATCATTTTATTTGTTATCACTCGGCACAGTACGGGTGACGAAAAATATTAATGAAATTATTTCAAATGAAAGTCAGTAAAAATTAAATAATTAGAACTCGCTGACAAGGATATTACACTTTATTTTATTGCAAAAAACACACATCAAGCAATGCAGTTTCGATTCTAACAACATCTTCCTCAGACGAAACACAAATTAGCACTAATAGTTCATAAAAGAACGCCAGGAGGCCAATTGATCCTTTCTACGCCTTCCAGCGATCACTTTCCAGAATTCCTTACTTTCAATTTTTAAAGTAAGTAATTCCTTACTTACTAAACAAATTTTAACCAATCACACAAGCCACACCCCCTAGTCAACTCGAACGCTATAACACATTTGTAACTGCAAACTATATAACAAAGAAACGAATCTAGGAGCAAATCATATTTTAGAAAAATAATTGGGTAATAGGTAAATACGTAAATAATTAATAAAGTTCAATAAATAAGCCAAAAATGAATAAATAACAATTAAATAAATAATAAAAGAAAATACTATTATTTTTATAAAAAATAACAGTAACGTGTGAGAGTACAGAACACTCTTTAGTTTCTGAATACTTTCTGCTCTTCTCTTCCTAGTATGTTTACTCATTCCTCATTCATACTCAACCCACTTTTCAGTTCATGGCTTTATCTCCCGTTCCCCTAATTCTCCTCGCTTCTGTACCCTTCCTAACCAATATCTTTTCCTCTTGTTTTAGTATCACCGTCCCTTCCCAGCATAGTTAAAAAAAATATTTTATTTTCAAAAAATCATTTTTGATTATTTGTTTTATTTAAATCAAAATAACTTGCGGTACTGAAAAAGGTACTAACATAGTTTTACCTTTCCAAATATGTTAACCAGTAAAAACTAAAGTAAAATTCACAAATATTTGGTGCTCGCTACAGAAGATAGCTAGGGAAAACAGGCAATTACAAGAACTTGTAATAAATTTAAAAATGATGATATGGCGTTCCTGACTGATGGTATATTTGACAAACGGAAGTTAACATATAATAAACGTTTGCGTTACTTTCGCCGCTACACGATGAATGAAGTGGTTTCACAGCTATATACATCGTAATTAACTTCGAAAAAGAAACAATTTGCAATTTATCTACGCATCTGCTTTTCTTCTGAAATGATGTCTGTGTTCCTTAAATTTTCATAATCGCAATTGGCTCTTTTCTCCAGTCTACATATAACATATTTCTAAGGAAATATTATAAGATTTAAGTTTACTAAGATAAATGGTAGTTCATTTTACTTAGTTTTCAACCCTTAAAACTGTACTCGGCCGCGGTGGCTCAATGATTAGAGCGATCACCTCCTCGCTTGGGGTCATCAGATCAAAATCTTCTCGTGCCATGTGTTCTTTGTGGTGGAGAAACACCGTGTGTGTGAGTTTTCTCGGGATTTTTGGTTTCTTCCCACTTTCTTCATTTCAACAATCACCCCCTTATCATGTATTCGGCTTGAGCCAAAGTTCCTTAAAGATCCTAAAATCAAAACTGTACTATCAATTGGGAACATCCTATGGGAATATATCATAAAGTATGAGATCTATTCCGGAGCCGAAGTCCGCCACTGGTAGAGTGCTCACCGGTGGAGTCCTCGATTCGGTCCCGGTTCGTGTCCTTGTGCACGAACTTTCTCGGGGTTCTCTCGTTCCCTCCCACTTTCCTCATCCCGCTAATTATGTCATAATCACCCATTCGGTCTGATCCAAAGTTGCCTAAATGCCTTATATAAACTTCAATTCAATGAGTGTTATATAATGCAATCAAATCAATATTGGATACGGAGTTTTACGTTTTCATCCTTCCATTGAGTATAAATTGCTTTCGAGCAATATGTCAAGAAATTAAATAATTTGATATAAATACACAAAGTAGCTAATGTTACAAAAACTGGATTTTCTGTTTTCTGCGTGTTCGTTTTCATATGTATTAACAAAATAAACAAACAGTATTTGTAATACAAATTGTAAACTTATAATGTGTATTGGGTTCCTACGTTATACTCTAAAATTTTGCGTGTTATATGAAGTCAGTAAAAGAACCCATTCGGGGTAAAGGAAAGAGTGACGCAAGAATTCTACTCACAAAAGAAGTGATATCCATTTTGTAAATGACTTTTTGTGTCACAATGGCGGAATTGTTTCCTTTGTAATAAAATTAATACAATTAAGAGCCTTAGTGTCCTCCCTTCCTCCATAGTGACACAAAGGAAGTTACTCGCAAAATGGATATCACTTCTTTTGTCAGTAGGGTTCCTGCGTCACTCTTCTCTTTATACCGTAGTGGTTCTTGTACTGATATCACTTATTTTGTAAGGCTGCAGTGCATAGTCTTCATACAAAAGATCAATTTTTGACCAAGGTATGCTGCGTAATCTCGAAAACGGTAACTCCTATCAAAAAATGAGCATTAAAGCGTAGAGTACGAAGTTTCGGCCGCATATATGGTCTGGGATCAGTGCCATCACAAAAAATGCGAAATTTAGATTATTTTTTCGAACCGCCCTAGGGGGTCCCAGGTACGTTCTAGCGACCCATTTTTGTTTGTGTATGTCTTAGTATGGCAAAAACCTTTCAAATTCAAGCTGAAGCAATGAAATTGGGTTTACAGTTCGCTAGATATGAAATTAGCTGTATATATGTGACGCTAACCGACTCGTTTCTTAGCGTCACATGAAGAACTACCGTTCTCCGTGATGAACCAATGAAATTGTTCATTATGTCGATCACTTAGGTTTTGGTATACATCATACGAACCTATCATCACATAAGTATTAAAAGGTAAATTTCAAGCTTACGTATGATTCAAACCACAGAACGATTAAACATACTGCACCTTATCTCTACCTTTTATTTAAGAAATATGTATTTGTGATTTAAGTTATTGATTTTTTAACCCTAGACGGATAGACTTTATAGATCGCACGTAAAGGGTAGATATGAGTAAAATTTAAGTATTTTTCGTTTCTCTTCTGTTTTGAGCGTAAATAAGACAAAATTAGCAAACAATTGACGTTTTAATTGATCAAATGTATTGTAGAAATGAACAACTACAAGAGTTAAAAAATATACATTTAGAATATAATAAAATAATTATTATTGCATGAAAAATGCATGAAAACACAAGATTAGCAGAAACTAAGTCTTAATTAACACCAGTTTTTCCAGTACATTCTTTTCTCCAACTTCAGTTTAATGTTGCACTGAGAGCATACCTTCAGCTGATGTTCACCACAGATAGGTGTCTTGTAGACTTTGCAATCGGTCGTGGTGTCATAATGTTATAACCACTGCTTTTGCTTGTAGAGCAAGCAATCACAGGCAGTTACAAATACTTTTAGGAAGATCTTAATAAATGTTACTCGAAGCAAAATTCAATTCAAGCTCCCCAGAACGGCTCCAGGGTTTTAGGGATTCTGAACGAATAAGATGTTATGGAGGGAGAGAGGAGAGTGGATCAGGATTTCTCAAATTTCAATGTTAAAATACAAACTAAGTTTTGATACCTGGAGCAGTCGTCACAAGTTCCATCACCAATGCCCATATGAAGAACTGACACAATAAAATGCGTCCTGTTCCCCGCATCAATCGGATATTCCACTTAAAGGGAAAGGTGCATGTGTGAGAATCGAATGCAATTACCGGGCGATGGAATTTGCCGGACTCATCCCTAAGAGTTTTCTCTAATGACGAAGTGCTTCTTGGTTCTATAGGGCTAAAAAAATGTACTCTATGTTTCTGAACTGTGTGACTGAGAATTACTTATTTTTAACAAAATTGAGTTGACCTGGGATAACAGTACGAATTTTGAAATGAAACATATGAATTAGATAACAGCAAATAAACTTTATAAGAGATTCAACTAAAACAAAACAATAGAAATAACAAAACAAAGAAGTATCAGAAGAAGGAGTCCCCTGGCGGATTTGTTGGAAAGTGAACAAAATCAACTTTTAGTATATTTACATTCTTGACTCCAGTTTGAGAGATAGTAAGTTTTACATGAAAGCATGAGGTATTGAATTATTTGCCCAGATGATAGAAATTACACGTTTCTTCTTCTAGCCAATACCCTTATTATAAAGGAGCTGATTTAATGTTATATTTGTAAGCATGTTTCACATTGATATAGCTTCTTCTGCACTATCAGAAAATACAGAAAGTTAAAGTGTAATATAGTCTCGACATGACCGCTATGATGTCATCAGAGATATTTACAAAAGAAAAAGAAGTTCAATTGTTCTTTAGTTGCCTTGCAACTAGACTGAGGGGAAACAAAATACAATAATACTGTATTGTTTAGTGGGCTGAATATGATCCTATACGCTCCTACGTACAATCGGTATAAAAGCAAAGGTTTACGAAGAGCTAAATTACACATTATGTGGCTAGAAGGCGTTTCAGGCACTTTACAGATAATTCATTCCACATGCGTGATTTTATCACACTGTTATAGATCAAAAACCCTTAATAGTACTTCTAAAAATTGAGAACCACCGGTTACTCACCCAATTGCATATGCATTACTCATAAATGATGGGAAGACAGAAAAACAAAATTGAGTACGAATTTATTTGGTTAGAAGATTGGAACAAGAGTTTAATGAAATAAGAAAAACAATAAAATAAATTATAGAGTGAGCTTTGAAGGCTGGGAATTAGAAATCTGAAACTATAATGGAGTGACTTGCGTGCTACTGGCTGACTTTCGTTTAATTCTGAGATGCGAAGAACAAACGAAGTGGGTTTTCAGCATCGTTTGCCGTCTCCGCCGACAGACTGAGTTAAACACAATACACTACCCTTTTTATAAACACATTGAATTGACAATTTTGCAACTAAACTGAGCGGTTCCCAAAGCAAGCAGCTAGAATCTCAGCATTTTCCATCCCTCCAAACCCATGTCTAAAATTTTATGGCCGAGGATGGGGATAAAGGAGATGGTCATGCCGTATAAAGGACATAAAAAGCTGTCGATGGGATAGCTTTTGACCAAAATGTCTGGCGACACGAAAGTTGTTGTTCTTAATTTTTTAACAGCATCTGTTACAGTGCTGTCAGTTGGCGGGATTTTGCAAGGTCTAGCGGGATATTTCATACTAAAACGATAATTCAAGCACGATGTTATTGTTTTTTTCAATTTTGTTATACATTTTATCGTCGCGTTGAAGGTAGAAGGGAGGAGAATTATTTTTAATATAACGTGCGCCCGTCTCCCTTGAAAGCAAAGCTCACATGTGTGTGTAATTGTTTATGTTGAAGTTATGCAACCCCAGAATTTCTATGGATTTTTATTGATACGAGTTTGGCGGGATTTTATAGATCTCAGCGGGAATTCTTGAATAGTTGCAAGGGAATTCGGTTTTAGAAAAACTTACAGCACTGGTTAGAAAGTAGGTCGCAAGCAAGTAGCTAGAAGAAGATTTTAGTTCGATGTAGTGGTAGTGAAGCGCAGTGATTTTGTGTGTACTAGTTTTCCTCTTTATCTCGACGAATAACCACAGTCTGTGGTCCATACCGAATTTGCAACCAACCGAGAGAAACGGCAATATACCGGTCATGAATTAGTACAACTTCAAACTCCCATATACCACGCCAATTCAAACACTGAAGCTATTAGCGAAAAGTTGCACATGATAACGAAACCGTGGACTAAGACCCCTTGTTCCATGAGAAATAGCATTTTAACATTATACTCTGAATTATTATATAGTAGCGTCGTAACATATAAGCAAAAACACGCTTTTTGAAAAAAAAAGGCGTATGTGCAGGGAAATAATAACCAACAATAGTAACATGCACATTTGACAACTGCGCTTTGATGTGCTACAATACCTGTACTCTACCAAATTATTACTATATTTACTAGCTAGATATTTTTATATTTTATAGTCTGGAAGTGCTTCTGACAATGCAGCACAATGGTGCATTGAAGACAATTGCCCATTAATAGTATTAGCTGCAGCACACAGGCTGAAAGACATCTTCAACTGTAACTACAGGAACGCGTAAATTTCTGCACACAAAGATGTTGATATAAATTACGAAATGCAAGAAAATTGTTCCCTGAATAATTCCCAAACAAGAAGTAATTAATTAACACTAAAAACCTACAGTCACTCTTGGGAGAATTCCTTGTCAAAATAGCTTGCCGGAAAATGTTCACCTCTCTATTGAATGTTGTCGTAGCTCCACATACATTATTTCTAATTTTACAGAGTAACAGCTCGTTCTCGATACAGTAACAACAACAGTTAAATGTAAGCCTTTCAACGCAAGATATAAACATGAGCTATAATAGATACTCAAGCCCTTGAAGTTGCCAGGAGACAAAAATATGACAAAGTAAAGGATATTTCTCTTTCTTGATTAACATTCAAGAATGTTTTCCCATGAAATTACTTCAATGCAGTAATGACACACGTACCAGTGAATATGAAAGTGAATTTCAAATATGTTGCTAAATTCCCACGTTATGCTCTTCTAGAACATGAAATGGCGACTATCCATCCAGATGCACAATTGACCCGAACCCTAAGTGTCCCCGATTCGATTCTAATATCAACTTGCCAAACATGAACTAATTCAATAAAAAATTAAAAACGTAACATTACTTATATACACATATTAGGACTGACATGTGCTAAAAAAAAGAGACAAGTTAAACATAAAGTATATGAAAGAAGATAATGTCAAAGAAGTAATGTCTATTCAGAGTTACCACTTAATCGAAAGTGAGGCAAGGTAGCAGTTAGAGTACAAACATGGCCACCTAGGTGGCAGCACAAGAGTACAAACTAGAAACGCGAAAACAGCAAAGCATCAAAAGGCATCAACTGAACAACATAATGTTTTACAAAATAGAAAATACTTTGCAGAATCACTACTAGCTCAGTGGATAAAAAAGACAATATTCTCTACTTAGTTCTGTATTTTGTTTATAGTCAGTGAATCAAACATTTTATGTGTGTGTGTGTGTTTCACCATTCTTTACACAAAGTTTGTTTTGCGTTACAAAGGCAATTAACTAAAGAAAATATTACAGTAGTAGAATCATTCTTAAGGTTTCATCATTACTTGTTCCCATTTCTTAAACTGTTAATTGCTTTTCGTCGGACGCATGTTCGATTGACATATGTAAAACGTTCATGAGCGCTTCCAGGGGCATCATTTCTTTGTTCTTTGTATTAGTTTATTTCATTTTCGAAGACGTAGCCTATATGATTTTGGAAGAGTTTGAAATGGTATATAAACTGCCAAAGGCACATTATTTATATTGCTAACTCTCTTTCTTTTACCAGAGGCATACAATATTAACTTCTGTTATCAGATGGCTCCAAACGATGGGCGTCTATTCTTCGTAATGGAATATTACCATATATTGCCAGAGACAAACTTTAATATATATATATCACTAGAGATTTGCCCGAGTCACCCATTAACTATTATCAGTCTCTGTCTATATAGTCTATACATTTAATACTATGGACCAAATGACGAACCCTGTATAAACACCCTGTACTAACTTAAGCCACTGCTAAGTTCGCATAATGAACCGTAAACGCAATGCTGAAAAGGAAATATTAGAATGGTACAAGAAGAATACAGAAACAAAGATAATAGCGGTAATGAGTGCCTGCCTTATTGCTTAGACTAGTTGAAGCCGAAGAATAGGTGTGATGGTTACGTAACTCCTTCCTGCCTTCTGGTTTAGAGTAGTTGGAGTCGAGGAATGGGTTTACTCTGCCCTCCCTTATTGCATAGACTAATTACACTAGGAAGGGAATAAGGTAAGTAGAATGAAGTTCAAAAGAGTACTTGAGAATAAATGAATCTAAAGAGCAATTACGATAAAGCATTTAATGGGTAGAGATCAATAAGATATTAGAGAATCAATGATAAGAGATTTATTAGCGGACGAAGAAGGAAACACGCCAAGCGAGAGAGCTTGATGTGACTTGGCCCGGAGGCCAAGGAGATCTGAGCTCCGGCGCTGTTGCTGCGAAATTTATATTCCCAGTCGGCGTTCGGATGTCGTCGGTCTGTGACGTTAAAGAATGTACACGATTATACATAACTGCACAATTAAGTTACATGTAAACGAATGTGTAAACGAATATGGAGTACAATAAGCTATGTTTATTTCATTATATGAAGTAAATATAAATTTATGACATTATTTGCTTATGACCATTAGACATCTCATGATCTGACCGGAATCAGGATGGGAGTATTTGAGACGGTTGGAAAGGCAACGCTATAGTAACCGAGCTATGGCCGCTCGATATGTTGTAAACATCTATAGGAAACTAGAGGAAAAGGTAACATGGGCCCCTACGCTGAAAATTAAAGTACAGTTAAAGTGCACAATATGTCCTGAAAAAGGTTTACAATATGTTTCAGTTTTACCGCGTTTTAGTGCAGAACATGTGAACGTTGTGTGTACTAATATCCAATGCATGCGCAAAAAGTTTACTTAATAATAGCATTTGTAATAAACGTTATCTGAAATCTGAGCGATTTAAAGTTAAATTCGGGATAGTGTGTGTGCGAGTATGTAGAAAGGTAGTCGTACAAGACATAGTTAGTAGTTAGCAATTCGGCATTTGCCTGGTATGGCTGAGCAAAAACACTGGAAAATCAGCTAGTGATTTTGTGGAAAAAATGTTTTAATTCTAATATTATGTGTTAGTAAGTCAATTAATAACAAATGCATTATATTTATCGCATTTGCCATACTCTACATTATCATGAATCTACTCATGTCATAAATGCGTTCTAACTTTAGTTTATTATCGTGCAAGTACACCCATTTCCTGCACTCTCTCGATGCGTGTTTTTTATCAATTTCATAGATAAATTTTTTGAACTAATTTTATGCGTTCTACGAAATGAATTGTACGAGCAAAGTTCTCAAATCATTTGGGTCTGTTACTTGGATGAATATAATCATCTCCAAATTCCAGAAATTTTGAGGTATGTCGTTTCTCTTTACTTCATCGTGTTATTATTATTATTATTATTATTATTATTATTATTATTATTATTATTATTATTATTATTATTATTATTATTATTATCATTA
>JAGDQP010005169.1:38676-66523 GCA_022664845.1 Lepisma saccharinum
TAGGTTGAAAAAGGGGTTAACTTGGAACAAATTGATATACAAAATTCTTTCAACGTTTTCTATATCAGAAAAGAGGTTCAAAATCTATGGAACAAAGTTTACCGCTCTCTGCCGTCTGAGAAGTTCCGAAATTCAACACCTTTCTCACACCTATCAAAGCTAGAGTGGAGAGTAAGGCCAAAGCCTGGGAACACACTTGAAAATCAAATGTCGGTCAAGGGATAAAACCAAATGTTGTATCAAGGTAATATCGGTAAACCTATACGTAATGGAAAAAATGGACATCACGGTTACCATCTTAAAAGCACGTATCTTGAATTTAACTTGGCAATATTAAATGTAAATGAGGGGAGGCGTCATATGACAAGTTTTAGGCTAACTTGGTCCCCGAAATACAAATGTGAAATTATTTTCTATATACGTTCACTTGTTCAGGAGATGAGGACCCTCATAGTTGTGATTGGAGAAAGCAATGATTCTTCTTTCTGTCGTTCCAGAAGATTCAGCATGGTTCTATCCTTTTAAAGCTAAATAATGTTGCTTGTATTACCAGGGAATTACCAGGTGCTTGCATTACCTACCAGCTGCGTTCAACTTGTGTTAGGTGGTTAGTAGACATATTTCACGGAACCACGTTCAAGATATAAAGACATTAGAAGAAATGGTAACTGTGAACAACAGAACGGAGTTAACGTCCAAGGACTGCCACGGGAACACGGGAACAGAACGTTTTCAGTAACTATTATAGTTATTTTAGGAGTAAAATGGGGTAAACACAGGCAAAATTTTAATAGAAAGCTTTTTAACGGTTTTTAAGCAAACAGTTGTATTACAACTATGGTTTAGAAACTACATCTTTGGTTAAGCATCCTGGTTCACTACAATAGGATTTCTAGTTTTCTAGTCTATAAAATTCACCAAATGAGTTTATCGTGTTCATATTTCAAAGTAACCAAATTTCAACAAAGTTTTGCAACCGCACCAGGAACTAATTCTCTAGGATGTGAGCCTGGAGACGTGCAGCATATCACTGATAACGTCGAACACATCTTCAACGTAGATGGTCACGGAAACTTTCAGGGTGTGGCAAAATAAAGCCACGTAAATTGGTTGCTACAAAAACTAAAATGCAAATTTAACAACTGCAGATCAACAACTGTTCGCTAGTAATGGCGTTCGACAATCCGTTCAATTAGAAAGCAATAGGTATTATTGCAAATGAATTTCCAGAGAGCCATCTAAATAAACTATCGTCCGTCTTGGGTTGTTCCACACAGTCATTAGCTTCTTGGGCAGAATTGGACATATTATAACTAGATCAGGTTTGAATGAAATTATGGAAGTTATTTATGATGGAAATACGGTAAAGCACATTTTGACTCCAGAGACAATTGCGAGAGTGATACGTGGCCACTTGAATATTTATACCGGAGTTGACAGAATCTTGTTTAGTCAAATATTTCCAACGGACGAGAATGGTACAGGGAAGGAAAATGTTTGTCATAGACGAGACATTGTGAAAAACCTATGGTCGTTGAACGTTCCACTCGAGGAGGTTAAGTTTCCAGACTAATTTGAGCGTATACAAGAAAGAATTGGCAAAATCATGCAACAGTTGCAAGTATACAAACACCCTGTTTTCTGGATCCTGCAAATGCGCAAGGCAGCAATTTCTTTTCAGCTTATTAAATAACAAATAATTGAGATTTGGAACTTGCATTTCCATCTGTTTGACACGTGATGCCATATTTTGCAGCAGGTGGTCATAGAATGCACGTATCATCAACAAATCTGTACTTACCGATCATCAAATGGTTGAAAAGTCTGGCACAGGAAATGTTGCAGAAATGCATCAATCAGTACTATGTCATTCGCTCAAACAACAGCTTCTGGGGAGGTTTAGTGAACACGTTTTCATGAAATTTACAAAGAAAAGGGGCCGTTTAATACATGGCCGTAGAATGACTACTCAGCGGCGACTTGTAGGGTAAAGTCGGGTCTTATCTTAACACAAATGTACTATGTGATGCAAGAAAGTACTTCAACTTTCGAAAAACAGGTGAAAAATAGATCACCATGTTTGCTTCTAGAATACGACGAGATGAGTCTGAAAAAGATCGTTGAGTACATGAGTCCGCTTACATTTAAGAAAAAAAAACAGCTACATACGTGATGTGGTAAGGTGCATTTCAGCATTTGAGGAGGTTTATCCAAAGGAGCGGAATCAATTGGTTGGAATTTTTGCAGATGTCTCAATAAACTTTATTCGTATTTACAAAGAGAATTCATTTATAATTTTCCTGTCTTAACGTTTCAGCAACTACTCCTTCGTGAATATAATTTGGAGGAACTCTCTTCATATGTACTTCCGTATCATTTTCATTTTGATACAGATGAACTAACGAGCAAAGCAGAAAATCACAAATATCGAAGTTCATTCATAAAATAAGCGACAATTTATCACGCCCACCGGAACGAATAGGGTATATATGCTTTATAGTGAAACTCTGCTCCATCGCATCACAATGGAAACGGGACATTCAGTGATTCCACCAGACCCTACCCCTGTGGGGATGTCACTCCTTGACAACATCAAAACATTAAACGTTTTGGGGTCAAAAATCCGTTGAAACCGTGCTAAACTCCACTTACTCCCTTAGAATTTTGGCTTTACACTGCCCTACTGAAAATTCTGGAAGAATTCCTGGGAGCATTGCATTTGGACAAAAATTCTCTGCTTGGTTTCACTACTACACAAAACACTATGGACATTCCTGCATGATATTAAATCGATACACACGCAAGTTTAGTTATGGAAAGGATTCGTACATCAAAACCATCTAGATTTTTAAAAATAAATGTTGGACAAATAACTGACCCCGTAGCTCCCGTTGCAACAACCTATTTCGTAGCACCTACTGAAGTTCATTCAAGGCAAATGTAGCAATACACAAAGTGCAACGATGCATGTTCCAGCAATAAGATTGCAATTACTAATGAAGCATGAGCGAACTGCCGAGGATTTGTTTGTTACAATGCTATCAACCAGGACAGGGAAGTTGAAATTTTCTAGTAATACAACTACCACTCTTCAGCATTAATTCCACTGGTCGGTAAAAAAGATAACATCGTGCTAGATCTCCTGGAAAGTCAAAAAAAAGAATCATTACTTTCTCCAACCCGAATGTTTAGGATATATCTGCTGAACACGTGGAAGAAGACATAAAATAACTTCAACTTTGAATTTCCGGGAACGACCTAGGCTAAACCGATTTGCACGATCCCTTAACGTTGAAAATTGTTCAGCGAAATTTAAAATGGCAATCGTGATGTCCATTTCTTCCATTAGATACAGCCTTACCCGTATTACCTATATTAAACATAAAATCATACTTCCTCTACCTAATTTTGACTTTCAAGTGTGTTTCCAGAGTTCCACATTATTCTTTACTGCAGCTGTCATAGTGGTCGGAAGGATTTTGAATGTCGCCCTCATCAGATATGGCATTGAACGGTATAATTTATTACATCGTTCTTGACATCTTTTTCTGGTTAAGAACTCGTTGGAAACATTTGTATTAAAATTTTCTTTAGGTTGATCTCTATTTTGACTCGACTATAGTAGCTTGTTGTTTCTTTTGTTGTAATTGTGACTTCGAAAGAAAACGCCAGAAACAAGAACGACGAATATTAAAAGAAATTTCGAATTCTTGAAAACTTGAAATAAATACTAGTGTAGAATTTGAATTTTATTTATTTTTAGCCTTGAAGCATCTAAGGCTCAGGCCATGATATGGAAAGAAAATGATTCGGCAAGGCGTCGGCTAGGCCCTATATTAAAGCGCCATCCCTTGCATTTGCCTGGTGTGACTGAGAAGAAATAATTGTAAACACCATCTGTAAAACTAAATGTGCACGTCCAGTTTTCGCAAGAAAATTATTATCTCGCTGACATGTGCTTAGTTATCACTTTAAATACACAGATTCGGAACTTGGACACCGTTTTTTGTCGTTCTGTTTAATGTATTTATTCCATGGCCGAGTTTCGTTCAATATGGAAATAAATTTTCAAGATATAAATGTTTTCCTCTTAAAGTGAAAACGTCTCGAAAATAGTGATTTTAAGCCATTAATTAATGTATCAGTAATACGTTTTAATTTAAATTTAATTTTAAGGCGTTTAAGTAATTTTTCCTCAGACCGAATGGATGACGATGGAATGATCGGCAGAATTTGCAGTAACTTGGATTATAAATAGTAACAATTATTTAATTTTATAGGAATACGATAAAGGGAATCAAGAAATTTTTGTCGCTTTTTTGTGGAGGTCTGTATTCAATTGGCCCCCACACCGTGAGTTGAATGCGAATGGAGATCAGGCGAAGGTCAGTAGTTGGTGTGGCTATAGCCAATATAATACCTGGTTGTTGCAGTTCAGTTACACCGTGAACGTGCGGAAGGAGAGAGTGAACATGGGACCTCCAAAGAGCGTCATAAGGGCGTGTGTGCTGTACGAGTTCAAACTGGGGTCAAACGCAGCTGCATTGGGGCGGAAGATATTTTAGGCCTTTGGTGAGGGTGTCGTGACTAAGCGGACAATGCAGCGGTGGTTTACCAAGTTTTAGGACGGTGGCGAAACACTCGAAGACGCACCACGTGCAGGAAGACCAACACAGGTACCAAAAGAATATATTCAGGCAGCAATTGAAGCGAACAGTGGCCAGACATGTGAGGAACGAGACTACAATTCAATGTTAGTGGAGAAACCATTCGGCAGCACATCCATCAACTTGGGAACCACTACAAGTTGGGTCGATGGGTCCCACATGATTTGACTCCGGGCCAGAAGGCAACGCCAGCAAACACCTATGTTTCTTTGCTGTTTCGTCTAAGGAAGGAGCCATTTCTGGACAGGGTGTTGACATGTGATGAGTAGTGGGTCCTGTACGAAGCTCCATGGCGCGGTCATCATTGGTTAGCATCCCTTGAACCGGTTCCAAAACAGCCGAAACCAGCACTGCACCAGAAGAATCCTGTGTGCTTGGTGAACTGCTCGCGGCATCGTGCATCAGGAACTTCTAAAAGCTGGTCAGTGCATCAATGCAATTGTGTACAGGCAGCAGTTGAGCAGTATTCAAGAAAAACTCAAAACTTTGGATCCAACACTTCTGAATCGCAAAGGGGTCCTCCTGTTACAGGACAACGCTAAGCCCCACGTGGCTAGGATGACCCGGGACACCAGAACGTTGGCAGAAGGTCTTCGATGCTGATGAGGACTATTTTGATCTTTCATGTACGTATAAGGTGCCATATCGATGTTCGAAGATGGTGGTTGAAAAAGCGATAGAACTTTCTTGCTTACCTTTATAGTAGCAAGGGGAAAAAGAAAGGAAGAATGAGTGAGGTTTGAAGACGGGCTGATTAGTTCGAAGTCTAGCTTCTTACCGGGTGCACTAAATTAACAGACATAAAAGTCACCAGATCCAAACAGTATTGAATGCCAGAAATACGTTATTTAAACTCTGAAATTATAAACTAAATTTATCACGCGATTTACGCCACATTTTGAGGATTTTGTATTTTTCAACTAGGAATCGGAAGAATGTTCGCTGAGAATGTTTCTAATTCGTTGAGAATGTTTATTATTTCTCTTAAAATGAGTAATAGTCAAGATTGTGGCAGGAAATACTTGATCGGAATTGAATTAACGGCTAAGATAAGACGCAAGATTTGGTTTCAGAAACATTCGCCTTTATTCCTCTCTAAGATGAGCTCACATGAAATCACTTCCGATGCATATAGCCCACTTGAAGTTAGCAGTACTTTGAATGAACAACACTTTTTCTTATTCCCATCGCTAACTGGGGGCTGGGCCCCCCTGCGGCTGACGCCGCTCAACCTCCTTCTGACGCACCTGACCTGATTTATATACATCCTAGCATTTCGTAACTTATATGTGGTATAATAAACCACTACTTTTATTAAATTTCCTACTGCGTATATACAGATGCTTATCAAAATAATGGAAACACCTGTAGTTGGCAACACGTCAGATGTATGGGTTGGCACTGGTGTCGTGGCGACCGCAGCGCCGGAGTGTTGGTGATGGTGTGTTAGGTCGGTCTCCATACTACGTCAGGCGTCGTGGAACAGGAGTGTGCAGTGGCTGCAGCAGACGGAGGTAGTGTAAAATGAGAGACCTCTCAGAGTTTCAAAGAGGGCAAATTGTTGGTGCGCGGTTATGTGGAGTGAGTGTGACGGCAGTGGCTAGTGTGTTAGTTGTGTCGCCAGGGACAGTGTCGAAGGTGATGACGGCCTACACAACACACGGGAAAACCACATCGGGGAAGCGGAACAGTGGGCGGAAGAAAAGCATCAGTGACAGGGCACGCCGGGTATTAAAGCGCATTGTCACGCGGAACCGTCGTGCCACTGCGGCGCAAGTGACGGAGGAACTCAATCAGCACCTCCCCCAACCTGTTTCGACAATCACAGTCCGCGGCGAATTACATGACATGAACTTACGGGGTCGTGTTGCATGGGCCAAACCTCTCATTAGGGACCAGAATGCTTTAGCACGCCGCAAATGGTGCCGCGACCATGCAACTTGGACCGTTGACGACTGGAAACAAGTGGTATGGTCGGATGAGTCACCATTCACCCTATTCCAAACCACGGGCCGTGTTTATGTGTGGAGAACGCCCAAAGAAGCGTATGATCTGCAGTGTCTCCGCCCAACTGTGAAACATGGCGGCGGCACGGTGATGCTGTGGGCCGCAATATCATGGTTTTCATTGGGTCCTGTGGTCACACTTCGCGGACGCAACACTGCCAACGATTATGTCGCAATTTTAGGAGACCACTTGCATCCTATGGTCCGGATGCTGTTCCCGGACAATGACGCCATATTCCAGGATGATAACGCACCCATTCACACAGCTGGAGTTGTTGCAGCGTGGTTTGAGGAACATCGGGATGAAGTTCAACACCTCCCCTGGCCCGCCCGATCCCCAGATCTCAACATAATTGAACATCTGTGGTCCATCTTGGAAACACGACTCCGGCGACGATTTCCGCCTCCATCCTCTCTCACAGACCTGGCCGATGCCCTGCACGAGGAATGGTGTAATATTCCACTTGCTACCATTCACGACCTCTATGCCTCCATCCCACGTCGCATCAAGGCTGTTCTGAAGGCGAAAGGTGGCCCGACACCATATTAATCTGGTAAGTTGCACTTTCGTTCAGGTGTTTCCATTATTCTGATAAGCATCTGTACATTAACAAACAAAAAATCATGTTATGAAAAAGTAACGACGCCAGAATTCGGTCCCGGCACATCAGCGTCAGCTTCCCGATACGTTAACTGCCAGACTATACTAGGAGTTGCGGAAGAAACACTTGTCAGGGTCACCTATATGTCAAGCTCTGCGCCTGCGCGAGAGTGGACTGTCCGTGCGGGAAGTGCTTTCCACTATTGTTATCCTTAGGGAGGAGTGAGAGCGTCTGAAAAAAATCTTGCAGATAAGACAGCCTTTTCTCTTTCTCTACACATGTGTTGAACTGAGAACCGAATCAATCCAACCCAGCATGCGAAATATCTCTACCGTTTTCCTTCATTTCTATGAAATAATATGAAATACTAAAACTTCTCTTGAACTTTACTGACAGTTACTAGCAACGTGTACACCATTTAACATTGCAATTATAATTTAATGTATGCATCATTAGCCACAGGCTGTACCCGTCTACTTTATTTTGAAGAGCCGGTATCTAACATCGATAAATGGTTAATTCTCCAAGATCTAAAAGGGTACTAGTCGACCACAAAGCTAAGTATTTAAAACTTCTCTTAAAGGAGTAAGATAAACCCTAGCCCATATTAAAATATACTGCAAATGAAAGGGTCTTTTGGAAAGAGACACGCATCACTTGTTATCCAAATGATGCATCTGTCTGTTTCGCACATTCTACATGTATACATTTTAACTCATGTGAAAATTTTACCCATGCTTCTACAGCCTATACTATGAAACACAAATCTGATGGATTGTTCGTTGATACTTGCTATATTCTATTAATCTGATCAATAGACAGGTCAAAAACTGGTAATAAGCACCAGAATTATTTTTTCTTAGCCAGCTGATGTAATTGAAGGTGCATATAAGAATTATTTGGTGTGTCCAATAAATCGTAAAGTGTAGAAGAAACGTATTGCCCGTTTAGAAAGGAAAAGGGTAATATGTATGTATGTTGTTACAAGAACTGGATACATCACTTTTTCCAGCGAAAGTAGAAATTCGAAAAATATGAAGTAACCTGACAAATTTAATATTAAACGGAGATAAGAGAAATTTATATTAAAGTGAGCTACAAAGCATTCCCTAAATATCATGAGCTTCACAATACCTAGACTTCGGTAACAATGAGACAAGTTACATGCGCTGGGGTAGTTAGCACCAGCAAATCTGGAGTAGTAAACACCATGCTTCTCTGACTATTACCGTATCAATATGGAATATATTCCAATAAATTAGCTGTACTTAGAAACATACTAATAGAGATGAGGCAAAAATTTTTTGTTGACAGGCGCAGTATTGGTTTTCTTCTTATTTTCAAAGTGGATGCCGTGCACTTTTCATTTAAAAAGAATGTGATGTGCAATGCGATATTAAGGTACGATGAACACATTGTTAAGGATCAGACAAGCCAGTGTAACAAAATGAGGCCAGTAGGACTGGTAGGGATATCAAAGAGAATGGAATTTATGAAGTGTCAGTGGCCACCCACCCTCATAGATTTCTCCAGAGATTTTCCTCAGTTACACCAGGCAAATACCGGAACTGTACCTACAAAGTAGACACTGGCCTATTTGCTTCCAAGATCCTGCTCTACACTCTAACTTGACCTAAGCCTATACCACTTTAAAGCCTTTAATATGAAGTGTTTGTGCTTATGTTTGTCTGTATTTTATTTCGTTCTATTGTGATATCCAAAATCCTAAATACCAAACTGTGTACTGGTGCAGGATTAGAAAGCCTTTATAACATAATGGTATTATTCACGTTAAGATATGCACGTTTCAAGTGTTTGCTAAATACCCTTAAGATTCACTATTGTGTTATTAATACAGCAGGACCGCGCTAACAAAAACCCCTGAAACATCTGTTAGGTTTTCATTATTTTTCTTGTTAGTATACAAATATAAAAACATTTCTTTTTTACTTTGCGGTGTTGTGTTGTGTATGTTGACATGTGATTGACATGCATCCAGTATTGTCATCCACGCAATCAACCTTTTATTTGGAATTTTATACCGATTCCCTCCAAAATTGCGTCTAATTACCCCGTTTTACCTTATACAATTTTGTAGGTTTACTGTAAACTATTGTCTTTGGACTTGTCTACCAAACTATACATTCTATGGAAATGTATTTTTAACAAAAAAAAAACAGTAGTCAATTATGCTTTTTTTTTTCAAGAGGGCATCAAAAAACCTTTCCAAATTTTATAATGTTGGCTCCTATTCACTTTATTTCTGATATAATGTATTCACACAATACGTATGCGAGCAGCTTATATACAAAATGTAGTAAATTGCAGCTAAAAGTATGGAATTTAGGACTTTTCATGCCATGTTAAAAATTGCATAATGGACTACTTTTTTTTTCCGTAAAAATGTCAATGGTAATGTCTTAGTGAGTGGATTAAAGTTTTATTTTCTGAAAGAATGAAGCCAATGTCAATGCCTATCAATCTTGTATTTCAGCTGCGAAATATTATGTGACACACTGTATTGAAAAAAAATACACTTAGATAGTCAGCTAATGTACTGAAAACAAATTTTAATTTCTAGAAAATATTGCTGTTAGTTTCTTGTTGATGCTTGGTGATCATAACTTTAAATTATTGTTACTAATTAAAATGTTGATATTATTATTTATCGTACCTCTGATACTCATATACGTCAAGTAATGTTATATCATTTACCATTTAGATCCAAAATGATTGTAATCAACATATATTCAACATGCATTATCGTCTTTCTTCTCTATGTGAGCTTTATGCTACATAGTAGCGAATCTGCATCCCTATCTGAGAAGACTCGATCCATCGAAGAAAAAATGAAAGATACAAATGCGAAGTCTGCTAGAAATATAGGAGAACATGAAAACTTTACGATGAACAAATCATTGAATGTTAAGCGCTCTTATATATACGGAGAAGCTCCTGAGGGTAAGTACAAAATGAAATTTCCTAAAAAGAAATACTTATAAAGTATACTAATCAGATATATATATAATTATTACATTCACAAATGCTTTGCTACCGTTTGCGTGCTATTAAAATCATATTATTTTGAATTTATTATATAGCTTTCAGTACCAACGTACGGACAGCCGAACAGTTTGAGCAATATTTTAAGCCCCGATTTTAGTTATAGCTTCTCTGTCAAGGGAATTAACAAGTGACATACAAACAAAGAAGGGATTTTACCAAATACAGATGATCCCAAAATGATTGCAGCATTTCACTAACTTAAATGCATATAGACTTTTCTTAGCAAACCGAAAAGAAAAGGTGTCGTGTTAAAAGTAGATGCAAAAACATTACTCCTTACGACAGAAAAGCAAGGAAACATGCAAGCATGGAAGACCGTAAACAATCTGTATCGAATGATGACAAATGAGCTATGAAATTAGATTGCTTCCAAAAACAACTATATCAAATTATTAGATGGGTAGTTATTACCACACTCAATCGCCTTTAGCTCTCAAGATACCATACATTAACGCACTAATAGATCTCTGCAATTATAAGCAAACTAACACTGATAAGAAACACGATTATGCACTACTTATCACACCATGCAAATATTTTCACTTCGTGGTATGTAAAATTACAATAAAGACACTGTTAGAAGAGTTGTTAGAATAGGTCTCAGGTGATTTTTTATCATATAGATCTTAAAGCAATAGTGCGAGCTTTAGATTTTCTTCATTATTCATGCAATTTTCATATAATTATGTGTATTCTTGTGTCCTATTGAATACTTAGAAGATAAGTGTTTCTGTTAAAACATATTTTTAACATTACTTATATATATTCGTACTCTAATACTGATACTGGCCGCAAAGTAATTCGACCGGGTAAGATTGCACTTGTCTGCTAGAAGGTGCTACAAGTTTGGACAATAAAAATACATCCGGGGAACTGTTACATCGGCTCCCGCAATTTTGACTTGAACAGGAATATATTACTCAAATTATGTACTTGAATATACGTGATAGTGTTGGCAAAAGCCGCACAGCTACTCTACCGCGTAGCAAACAGATTACCAGATATAAGTTAGTATAATTATGTATTCACAAATAGAAGTGAGCGTTTTCTACAAAGTGAGTAAACAAAAAGGGAGTATCGATATAGTCACAGAGGACAAAAAACTTATCAGAACAACTTTTGAAAGCATACTCCATATGCACGATATCAAATGCCCTATACCCAGTATACGGTACTCGTAACTGTCAGTAATTTCAAGAGTGTTATTGAAGTCTCATTGGACATCGTGAATATGCGGTGCGGTTTTGAATTTTTCACTGACGTGTCTTTCGTCCAATGTGACTATTATGATTCTCCCTTCTGTATCACTCAGCATCTAGAAAAATCTCATTAGCATTTGAGAAAACAACTGCCAAACTATATGTCACACAGCAGAGTGTCTTTGTGTTTCTTCAGCACTGTCAGATACCTTCATATATCTATATTTTGAGTAATAAATGCCTTCTCAAACCGAAACTGCGCAAGCTGATGCAGCGGCTGCAAAGCTTTTCCTCTTGCTCCAAAGGTTTAACCGTCTTTAAAGGACAAATCCAGTCTTACACGTTCGGATCATATTGCAAGTGTTATCAACACATGATTAAGAATACATAGAGGGTTCATGGAGAAATCTAAGGTGAATTTAAGTTGACTTTATGATTTTTATACCACTCCCGTGTACGTCTTTTTTGTTGCTAAATATGGCGAGAAAGTAAATTATATTATATATAATATGCTTAATAATATATTGTTAAGCATATTACGTTGCTTTACACAGTGAACTACATAGTTTGAAGACATTGCCAACAGTTCTTTGCAGACTAATCTGGCAAGAAACGTTTGAATTGAACGGTTACATTTTGCAGAGTTAATGCATTATTGTAGGGTAATTATCTAATCACCAGACACTGCAAAAACTATTACTCTGAATTTTAGGTACAGCCACATTTTTGAGTGGCATTGAGGAAAGCAGGGTTTGTTCATAGAAGTGGTTCTTTAGCTAATAATTTCTGGGAGGGAACAGATTAATAGAAACAAAACCGAAGGTAAAATATGAATCGTTGGGTCCGACACTGTCTCTGACAAATAAGAGGTATAATGTATCCATAGTTTTTTTAGAATTAGTGATGGGTACAGATATTTATATTTTACCCTCGTTTTTATCTCTATTAATCAATTTTCTCCAAAGAATTGCAAGGCAAAAGCCGGCCCTCTATACCCAAACCCGAGTTTGCTACTATCTCTCAAAAACTGTTGATACAAAATTAGAATTATTTACTCACAATTCAAAAGTACTCATTTTGCAGTGTAGAGTTGAACACAACTAACTACTCTCACACGGAGAGTATGATAACTTTAAGTTACCAACTAAATGTTTGGCGCGTAGCTCATAAGAGAGTACAAGCTCGAACAGAAGTGGAACAACAGAAGGAATCACCTTTTGCCACAAACAAATTGTCGTCAATGATATAAGAATGAAATTTTTTCAAGCAGTTTGCAGGAATTCACATTACATTTTACTAAATATATTGCACTTATTGTATTTTCAAAAAAAAATTGTTCGTGTTTCTTAAGATAAGCAGTCATTATAAAGTGCTTTTTAAATAGTATTGGAAACATTAATTAAACTAATCATTAATGTAGCTTACTCTTATAGAATTTTATTGTAAAATTTATATGTAATTTCAACTGTAATATAAAATATCACTATGTATAAAACTTCTCCAGTTTCTAGTTCTTAACCATACTTCAAACTTTTATTTCGCCAAAGGAAACCAATAGTATCAGCAACAGAATATTTTATATATAGGCAAGAAACTAGTACGAAATCTTCCAGAACGCTGAAAGTACTTGAAGTGAGTGAGTGTTAACAGTTGTTGTTGGCACATGAAGAGGTATAGCACCATTACGGGAATCTGGTTTGTAATGGAAAGTCCTACAAAACGTCTTGAGATTGTCCAAGTATGTTTTACATATTTAAAACCTGTCCATATCAGAACGTATAGTCAGTCGTCAGAACGTAACCAAATTCGACAAAACGTCCACCAAATTCGACATAGAAACGTCAGAAAATATAACTGACAGAACATATAACTTCAAGAAATGTCAGAAAGTATACTAAAAGTGACAAAACTTCTAAATATTGAAAAGTCGGAACGTATAACCGTGTAACCGTAAGAGAGTATCATATGTCGAGACATCAGTAACAAACATCAGAGTACAACGTAAAAACGTATAAGGTCAGAACGTATAACCGTCATGTCGTATAATCTTTCGATCAACCAAAAACTGTATCCCTAGAACTTATAACGTGAGAATGTATATCAGTCATATCGTATAATATTCCGAGCAATTAAAATCAGAAACGTCAGAACATAACGTCAGAACGTATAATTCTTAGTGTGTCATAACGTAAGACGTCAGAACTTATATAAGTCAGATCGTATAATACTCAAAGCAATAAAAAACAAACGACAGAACGTATTTCAGAACGTGCAACGATGAACCAAGTATTGGAAGACCAGGAAATATATAATACAAGTGTTTCAAGTAAGAGCTATGATTGCATGGAGGTGGCACCTAGCGGCCGGTGAGTAATTTTATCTTAAACTTTTAGTTTATTACTCTCAAAAGATACCCAATCAACATACCTTCAAAACGAATCTAGAACCACGCAATCTTTGAATTTAGGAAATGGGAAAAAAGCAATTAGTTATTCGTCTCTAATGATACTTCGATTTGAGAAAGCAGCATAAGATCTCATGGGTTGATATTAGTAATGTTTATTAGTGGATTGTACTCTTGAAATATAGTAAAACTAGTAATCTGAATGTTGTTCAAACAATTTCAAGGATAACCACAACCGCAAAGAACAGCGTTCCTATCAAGCTCCTCCTCAAGGCTCTACTGATGCGAGCTTTTATTTTTTGCGAGAGTGGACTTGATATGGAATCGAAACTGAGACTTGTATTGGTCTCGCCTCGGTCTTGGAATCGGTCTAGGAATCGAGACCGGACCAAGATACTGTGCATCGAGACTTTTCGAGACGAGACCAAGACCGATACTTTTCCATCAAGACTCAAAACGAGATCAAGGCTTGAGTCTCAAGACTCTCATCTCGATCGAGACTAAACGCTTTATTTTCATGAATATCGATCATAATAATTTTAAACTTAAAATGTACAAGAATATTAAATGTGTATAAATATGTTGCATGGAATATAACGGAGGACAAGGTTAAGTATGTAATTTGTGAAATATTCCAAACACGTGTTGAGACCAGGTGTTGATATAAATTCTCAAAGCAGAGAGAGAATAACAATAATGATAGGACAATATGGGAGCGAAAACTTACTTTAGAAAAATGGTATAGAATTGTTTGTCTCCTTTCAATCCTGAGAAGAGAACGAATGAAAAATAGTTGTTATTGAAAATACAATTTACGTAACGAAAAGCAGATACATCTTTCGAGAAAAGTATTTACTTGACGTGATCCAAGACAAGAATTCAGAGAAAAAACAATTAATGAAGGTATGTGTTAAATGTGGAAATCTTGTTCAAACCCAAGAATGCTTTAGAGAAAGATATCTAAGTACATTGTACCTCATGTTGAAAACCCATTGTTAATCTCTTTCCCCTAGATCCTGGTCAACAACACACAAGTGGTGTTGATGGGAACGAAATGTGACCATAAAAAAATATAAAATAATAAAAGCACGTCCTTCAATCTTTCTTTAGGCAATCTTCTACAGTCTTTACACGAAGTTGTATTATTTACGGGCTATTTTCAAAGTTTTTGGTTCGGCATAAGTTTAAGTTAAGACCGTATCTCTGAAAGAGCATTTCGTACTTTATTAATTTTAAAAAAAACTAAGATTTCTTCGATTGGATAGTAGTGAACATGGAACTTTATAATCACACTTACGATATAAATAGTCAATGAGTACGAACAATATTTACCGTCAGGTGAAAGTATATTCTTGTTACGTCTCTTGGACTTGAACATTAATAAGATATACGAAGCGTGTTCAAATAATAACAACGTGTCACTACCATCAATAAAGTAAATTCAGGTTAGTTGAGATATTTATGTATTGTGGAATATTTGTGTGTTGTCTTTGCTTTGATATTGATGTATGAATACTTCGATGTTCTACAGACAATTTGAAATTAGTATGTGCTATGATTAAGATACTATTCAACTAAATGACATTCCTTCGGTATATTCAGTTTTGTATCAATTCAATTTTAAAATTTTTATAATTTCCTATAGAAATCCTCTCGTTTCTTTTATGCACAAGCAATATAAGGGAGTTGGGTGCTCAAATTCTAAATAAGAAATTATGTTCACAGAGCTTCCCCTTTTATAAAACTAGTAAAGGCAAGCAAGTAATCCATGAGTGTTCAGTCACATTCTTCACAACATGTTCTAACATTTCTGTTCTGATTGTTATATGATCTGATACTTATACGTTCTGATGTTTAAGTGTTTACACGTTCAGTCGCTTTCACTATACTTTCTGACGTTTCTAGAGATTATGACGGTTATACGTCCTGGCCAGCTTTCTCCTATGAATGTTACTCTTCATACATTCAATAGTTTTAAATGTGCTTGGTTGTTGTGATACAATTATCACATTTTAAGATTTTGTTAAACCTTACATTATGTATTGTTAGAATTAATATTTCGATTTATCTCCTGATTATCATTTCTTTCATATACTTTTTATAGGTCTCTGTAGTGTTGTAGAATTTCGGTGCAACTCTGGTCAATGCATTTATCTCCCTTATCGATGTAACCGAAGGTTAGATTGTGATGATGGGAGTGATGAAGACTTTGAATTTTGTAGTAAGTATTCAACGTTAGAAGTGTAAATAAATCAAATAGATTTACTTTATAGCACTATTATTTAATTGCAGTTCTTAAATACACTTCTGAACTTTTACAGTTTTATTCTGAAATAATACGCAGAGAGAAAACATTAATGAAAAAGCCAAAACCAAGTTTTATTTGTTCAGACAAAATTGTCTGAATGAATTTGATTAGCACCGCTGAAGAAATCATACGATGGTAGTAAGGAGATTTAAACATGGGTATGCTTGTTGGCAGCTCGATGTTTTGCTTAATAGCTAAATTGTTAATAATTGTTTTTTAAACTGTGAAACTCAGATACATGGAACAATTACAAACAATTTCCTAAAAAGCTCAGTTTTTTAAAATGGAGTCAAATGATGTGAATGTTAAATTTGAATATAAATGTACATAAAATTGTTGTGTGAATTATACACGTTTTCTTACATGCCTATGTGTTTGAAGCCTCATGTTTAACACTTTCGTGTTGCGAGCGTCCGATATTACGCAATCAGTATCTGCAATACAAACAAAAACATTGCAAAAAGAGCTTTCCTGAACACAACGTCTACGACTGCTTGCAAAATTTCCGACAAACTTCCGATTGGTCTGGCATACAATTTGTCGGAATGTACTTCAGGTCTTCATCCGATCCGCTTTGGAATATCTGTTCCTGGCCATGTTTACTCATGAAACAATGAGAAACTTTCGAGCGAAGTAGGCAAAAGGAGAGAAAGGGAACAGGAGAAAGATAAAAAGATCGAAATTGAGACAGTGTTACTACGGTATAACCCTTCTATCTCTTTCTCTCTGTCTACAGGCATTGTGTTCCATACCTCTTGTTTCTTTTCTTTTTCAAGTTTTGGAAGAATCAATATTTGTCCTGTAACTTTGCTAGCACGTGAGGGAGGGAGATATGTAAAACATAACTACAGTTAATTAGAGATATATTGGGCGTGTCATTGTTTGCCGTAGCGAAAATTATGAAAGTGATTTTCTTCATACAGGGAAACAATGTTAAGGCTGAATTAAAACAAAAAAATGAGGGAATCCCACTCTAATTTCCGAAAAGGAGAAAATCGCTTTCGTAGGTCTAAAAAGATAATGATACGTTGGTCTAATATAATTAACCTTATTCAGATTTTACATCCTAATCAACCCACCCTTTCTCCACGTACTAGCAAATTTACAGAGAAAAGGATGGATTCATTTTAATTCAAAATTGAAAAGAAAAAAGGAATGTGAATTATGGAACGCACTGTATAAACTCTCGCTCTCTTTTTTCCTCATCAGCACAACTTTTTCCGCATTCTTTAGACATGTCGGACGTGTATTATAACAAGGTAGTTTATGGTATTTAAGTAATGAAATTAACAGTAAAACAGTAGGTAATGCAAAAGATACAGGATACTTGGTCATTAAACAGTGGGATGGTAACACTGAAACCGGACCGACTAGTCTCATACAAGTCTGAAAGTCTGCAAAGGCGGATTGCTTGTGCATTGCCACTGTACTAGGAGCAGTATTCAAGCAATCGGAAAGCCCAATGGATTCTTCCGGCAGGTGTCCGGAAAAAGAAAAAAACAACTGAAGAATCTGTCTGAACGTGTGCAGAGCTCTATTTAAAGCAATATTTACTACTCTTGATTTCCTTCATATAAAAAATTGTTCAACATGTCTGAAGCATGTCAGAACGTGTGCAAAGGCGTTAAAGATTTCTGTGCATTTGTTAATACCATATAGAATTGTTTTTCATGCGACTGTTCGCTGAACGTATTATAACGGTCCTCAGCAAATTAAAACATTTAATTATTTAAAACTTGTTTTGAAGATTCAACAGATCCAAATTGAGATTGAAATATATATTTTGTTTTTAAAACAACTAAAATCTGAAGATGAGGTGACATCTTTTGAACAACAAATAAACCTCTAACTTACTAGCACCTTCTCGGCTCTCGAAACATTTTCCCTGTAAGTTGCCGGTTCGTGTGAATTAAAAACGATGGATGCTCTCTTGTTTGTTCAATTAAACAAAACATTTTTTTTCAAACTCATTTACCTGTATGTTACTCACTCATTTCCAAAATCTTCTTGAAATATTCTGACATAATCAAGATTTAAACCACAAAAATAACCCAAATTTGTTACCTGATGTTTTAAAGTCGATAACTGAAAAGCAATAATATTTAATTTTGTAATATTAATATAGCTTCTATGGTTTGAAGCATTATTTTAATATAATTACAATTAAACAAGTCAGTGAAAAAGTGTGTGGTGCCCTAGATATATAAGCCAAATCTCGTGAAGTCGGATGAAGACGTAAGTCTGCAGATGCTGCTCTGTAGTGCTGTCTACTATCGGTTGGTAGCCATCGTGGATTCGAGGTTAGTTAAGGGAGCGATAGTAGATATTTTTGTTCTAAAATTCTTATTGTTAGAAGAGATTAACCTGGCATCAAGAATATAATTTCAATCGATGCATTGCATTCAACTAGAAGGCTTACCATGATAAAACTGGATCTACAGTGAGTAGGTAGGAAACAAGATTTAGAAATTGTACACAGGACCATAAGGAAGGAATTGGAACAACAACCAGAGAAACGTATCCTCTTTTATTGGAATTTTATTTACCTTAAGTATTTCTGAAAATTTGGAATTCAAATGTAATAGTCCGTTTGTTTATATTATGTCTAGAAGAAATTTCATACGAAAGGGATCATGAAATAGCTAACATCCACTTATTCTAGATGTTCCTGAGCAAGTACTGGTCTCCGCGTGGTTTAATTCCATTATAAATTACCTATCATGTTGTGAAACAAGTATTCTCCGAGCACCGAAAAGCCACAATGATTACTCAAATTTATTTCCCGAAACGTATCTTCTACGCCTTAGTCTAAACTCCGAAAATAATTATTAGAAAATAAATGAAACATTCCCGCATTACTTACTAATACTAATTGTATTAAAATGCAAACGCAAACACAGAATATTTTCCACAAAACGTCAAACGAACACAAACCTAAAAAAAAAAAAAACAAATCTATGAGGATTATTATCTCAACAAAAGGAATTTCCAAACTTAATACCTTCCGACAAATTGTTTCAACAGAACAAAAACCTAATGAACGAAAAGACTCGTCACATTGTGCTATCGATTAAGTGGACTTAATAAGCAAGGAACATTTACACGAAGAAACGAACTAGAAGCAGCGTGAGGAAGAAGCCATTACATGTTCCGTATAACCTAACGTGAGTGAGAGTGATATAAACGAAAAAAAAATAGCAAAAAAACAAATACATAAAACTACGTAAATCTGGAAGAAGTAGAAAACATTAGTGTACACGTATCGGATCGTGAAATGCCTTATGATAAGTTACAATTAAGACATTGAAAAATTAATTATTATCACCCTTCAGGCTACGAGGAATTCAGCCATGTTTTACCAACAATTGATACGTAATCAATAGTAACGAGATCAGTAGAAAGGCAGACAGCTGAAAGGAGTGAAAGTGATTTATGCAATGCTGTAGTAAAAAAGTTGTAGTGCATTTTTCAAAATAAAAATGCGTTTTTGCAAAACCAAAGATTGGTGGTGATTTAAAATTGCAAACGCATACATTTGGTGCACGAAATACTAGATCCCAATCAGGATTAAATAAGAATAACAGCGAAAGAGTTGAAGTCGATTTCTCTAGTAAACAGATATGGAATCCGGATGATTGCTGCGTTGAGAAATTTTACAGGAACTTGGTACTCAAAACCAAGTTGGTGAAAATTTTATTAAACCCCATTGTCAACCTTTACAGTTTCTCTGTAAAGGTAAAGCGTAGGAGAAAAAGCGGAAGATCCGGACTCGTAACTTATGTACACAACTGATGGGTTCATTCAAGCAAAATTATTAGATACGTAACTCAAAACTTTGCAACAATATAATGTGATCAACATCAACAGCAATTAGAATATTACTATCGAATTTTGAACATATTCATCTCTTTAATAATAACAGACTATAAAAGGCTCACACAGGTTAATGCAGATAAAAAAATCAATAGAAAACTGTATTTGAAATTCTAAAGAGAGCTTACTGTAAATAGCAGTATTCAGCAATTTGAAAATTTAAAGAACCAAAAATTACACAGGCAATACATATATAAAAAAAGAAAAGGCAATGGGTTCAAATTCATTAATCATAAATTTCATAAAATGCATGAGAATATATATTAGAATCTCATCGTATCATTTTGTGTAAGCTTATACCGTGATTTAATTTGAGCCAAGTACGTGGTCGTTCCGTCTGATCGCGACTGACTCCTTTGCATATAAAGCACCAGTCACTGAACAATTGTCATTTGAAATTTTAGTATTTTTACTCTATTTCATACTATTCTCTTGTGCCTCTAATGTTGTTAAGGAAATTTTATATATAATCTTAAGTCTACGGTTAGAGCCATGTTCGGGTGCCATATGTAACAGTGCGATGTATCTGCACCGTACGTTGTTTGTCCATTGATGTGGCAACATTGCTTATTACCTGCACTTGTGACAGTTTCACACCAGAAACTCTTGGAGACTGTGCAATTGCCTGTACGTTTCAAGCACTAAATTCATTATTATTATTATTGTGGAAAAAAAAAACTTTTCTTTTAGTTTTCAATTAGAGATAGCAATTTACCAGGGTGAGTCATATGTTCGTAGCGTTTTCATGGATAATGTGCAGCACACGCCTCCACCTGTACCACATATGCCAATTCGGCGAAGTACATACCATGACACTATATGGTCCTTCTCCAACGTTCCACCAGTGACAAAAGCCCCTGACGAAACCATTCTGCAGGCTTTGAAGCAAAGAACTCAGTAATGCCAGTTGTGACATCATCCAAGTAATGGAATTTTCTGCCGCGCAGGAAGTGTGCCATGCAACGAAACACATGGATATCAGTTGGCAGAAGGTCTGGACTATATTGTGTATGTGGTAAACTGTACACGTCATCCAGGTCCGCAATGTGCTTTTTAACTCTTCTTGACCTGTTTCATGGAGCGTTGTCAAATTGAAGGAGCAGTCGCTCTCGGTTCACCAGTGCTGGAAAACGACGGCGCACAATGTCGTATACCCGTTGCAGTTGTTCAGCATACAATGTCCCATCTACGGGCCGACCATGTGGAACGAACTCCCAATGCACCGGACCTTTGAAATTCCGCCACACACATAGCATTATCTTCTCTTCAAACCGCACTCTTTGAACCACTGGCTGCGCCTCGGCACCTGGTCGAAGCCATTGTTTCTCGGTGTCGGAATAACGAAGAAAGATCCACTTTTCATCATTCGTGACGACAGCCAAAACCTGTCGTCAGTTGGGTTTCGAAGCAGTTCTTCACACAGGGTCACACGTTGTTGAGCTTGAGCGAGAGTCAAATCATGGGGAACCATTCTCGGTTACCTGGAGCGAGAACCAAGTTGATGCAGATGACGAACGATACTGGTTTGTGATGTGTGGACTTCATCTGCCAGCTGGCGGGTACTGGTTCGTTGGTTTCCTTCAACAGCGTTCAGGAGGGCATCGATATTCGTCGTCACAAGGCTTCCACTCTTGGACTTGTCATCGAGACTGATGTCACCAGACCGAAAATGTTGAAACCACTTTCTAGCTGTTGACCGGTGAACAGTACCTTCACCTTCTACAGCACAAATTTCCTTGGCTGCTGCTGATGCATTCAACCTCTCTTTCCAGTAATGGCCCAGAAGCACACGACACACAAGTTTCTCGCTAGTCATTGTCCTGTCAACTATGTATTCAACGCGTAGTTGCTCCCACACGCCGTAAGCGCTGTGATCAGACAGACACGTGACACGCTTTCTTCCACCACCACCTTCACCTGTTCTACACGTTGCAATGGTTTTCCGGGATCGAGTGGGAGGGGCCACTCAACGCTAGGAACATATGACTGACCCCGGTACAAGCGAAGAGACTGCTTAGCACATCAGGATTATTATTGCATCTTGTATATCAGCGATCGATGTAATTTATCTTATGTTAAGTGATGACACTCCGGGTCTCTAACTTTCACACATAACTAACTAATACAGCCGTTGAATCTTAACTGACAGTTTTGATTCATTATTCTCTCTTCCAGATTGAGAGATTCTTACAGGAAACCTTTTCTCTAGTTGGGACGAATCTTGCGATCTTATAACCTCTCTTCCCTGCACCTGAGAGGGATTCCTGCAAAAGTCTATCTTTTTGGGAGGGACGTATTTTGCTGTCTAGCAATCTCTCTCTCTCTCTTCTTGTCAGAACCCCCCACTGACGTCCGTTTCTATAAGTAGAAACAGAACCTGCGTTACGCAAACCTTCTTTCGCACCAACGGGGATAACATCCAAGGTGACTGTTTCTCTTCGAGAATATGAAAGAAAAATCAACGACAGAAGAAAAATCTACAACATTGCAGATTACAGTACGGTTTCCGTCACGGCAAGTCGACCGGGGATGCAGTGAATGAGATGTGTGGAACAATAAATACACTTAAACAAGCGAACTACAAATACGTAATGGGGATCTTCTTTGGCATTCTAGGTGCTTTCGACAATGTATGGGGGCCATGAGTTTTAATGAACTTGGAAAATATAGGTGTCCACCCCGCTGTTTGGAAAACAGCCAAAAATTATATTCAGGACAGAACAATACAGATCAATACAGTTGATGGCATCGTGCGGAAAACACCAGCAAAAGGATGCCCGCAGTGATCCGTACTCGGGTCAAAAATATGGGACATGATATTTCAGCCATGTCAAGAACTGCTGGACGGATTTGAATAGGTGAAAAGTGTTGTGGGATATGCGGATATATGGCGGTTGTAATAAAAGGAAACAGCAGGAACAAACTACAAAATGAAACTAACCAAATTATAGGAAGAATGAGATCATGTATCAATAACAACAAACTCACGATATTAGCGGAGATGACCAAATATATCTTGTTTAAAGGCAACTTAAATATCAATAGGGGAGCACTAATAAAAAAATAATGAAAAGTCAATTAAAAGAGAAAAAAATAAAAGGGAAAAAATATCTGGTCATCATTCTAGATGAAAAAATAAATTTTAGGACACACGTAACAGCAGCAAAGAACGAGGTCATCAAAATATCGCTTAAAATAGTCAACATTGCAACTAATGATTACAGGATGCCTCTGAAAGTAATACAAGTGTACTATGATGTCATAATACGATCTGCAGTGGGATACGCCGCCAGAGCATTGTGCCACCGGATGGACGACGTAAGAAAAAGGCATATTATAAATATATGAGCTGAAGTTAAAATAATGAGCTGAAGAAAGGAAACGAAGAGAAGATGATGGACATTCTTTACCAAACAGCAGGAAGTAGAAGAGAAATCCAAGAAATACTGACAAGTGCGTGGCAAACATTCTGGGAGGAATCATTGTAGGCAAGAAGAATTTTCAGCACTTTGCCCGACGTGGCTGAGAGGACAGAATTTCAACTGAAGGTAGAAAGAGGGTTGCTCCATTTCGTCACCAGTCATGGCCCTTATAGAAAGATACCGAAAGTCCTAAACTTAATTGAGGAAAATATGTACCCCTGTGGGGTGGTTGAGTCCAAAGATCACGTTGTCCTTTGATGCCTAGACACAGATTAGCTAGTCAAAGAACAAAAAGCCCTCCTGGGGGAGAAACCCGTACACAGAGGTTCTGGGAACTCTAGAACTGGTGGCGGTCCTCCGGAAGACGGCGGATAAAGTGTCATTATTCCACAAGAGAAGGTTTTTGGCCCGTAGGCGCGCGGCTCGATGTAGTGAGATACCAACAGTATGAAAGTACACAGAGTGATTCCGGACTCAAACGCGTAATATATATGAACACATTTTAAATTATTTATATAGAGATTTAAAATTGTAAAAAACAAAGTTTATAGAACTAACAATAGGCTGTTTCAGGCGTGCCGTCATTGATTCAATCAAGGTTATTAGAATTAGAAGATAGTCCAAAATTGAAGAAACAGATTCGAACGTACCAACTTCAGGATCCCATTTTGGTGTGCACACGCAGAGTTTACAATAGTGCTATTTATTAGAAACCCTACATATTTTTTTTTCCTTTTTTAATATTTGATTAAATATAACTAATCATTTTTTATTTTGTAATGAATCAATTATTTGTATATATATTGTTCTATTTTACGCATACTGCATGTAATCCATTTTTATTTACATTTCTAATATGACTATGCAATTGCTTTTTATAATACTTATGTAATTTTAATATTTTCTTTCCATTTGCATGTTAAAAATTTAAATATATAGAAACATAATTTCTGGCAAAGAAATTAAGTTTAGAAGATTCGGAAGGCCACCATCACAATCACTGCAGATCGTCATCATCAAATATGTCTTCGATATCATTGAGAAATCTGTATGAACTGCTTTCTGATTTGCCGCCAAACACATTAACATGCCATGAGATCATCCTGCCTCTTCCATCTCCATGTTTGGTCCAGCTCCTTCAGGAAACATTTCATCTGCTACAACGGTAGGCTTCATGTTAACAGTTTCCTACTTATAATTATGGAAAGTGACAAACGTTCCGTCAAATAAATAAAAATTACAGTAGGAATATCTCATCTAATTCCTTGCCTTTGGGTATGGCTCCCTGGATTGAAGCTACATTACCTCTTTGAATTGCCATACTTATTCTTTGGATAAGAAAGATGCTTGCTCTCTCATCACCAGATGATTGTGTTATACGCTTACCTATTTGTTTTATGAAGTTGAGGTATTCTTTTCCACATGAACCAGTGGATTCGATAGCAATGGGTATGAAATGGTACGGTACTTCTGTGCAAAATTATTATATTTTCTTCTTTCTTCCACTTCTTTTCGACTGACGATATTTCCCGCCTGGATTGAGGAAAAAGGGAGGTCGGAAGGAGCGAACGTGTCTGAGTAAGTGAAGTCCCAAATTAACGGTTTGCATCTTCCAGAGTAACAGAGTCTGGTCTTTCACCGTCCGTTCTGCTACATCCAATAGGCTCTCGTACTGCAGGAATGCCATTAATGTCATTAACATTCGAGTGACGAATATGTCTACCTGCGCTTTTGAAACAAGAAGGACCATTTAATCATTTTTTATTTACTTCATTTTTACATGCCTGACAATTGTGACTTTCACAAACATCTGCACACAGGCGAATTCCAACTGCTATTCGGAAACATTCTTTACTTAGGTGAAGACCGAGAGGGGGCGAAGGCAGAGCTTTGAGCCAAGCACCTGCTTCGAAGGAAGACGCGGCAATTATTCTGGCTTTGTCTTCTCAGTTTTCTGCAGTCTGAAGTAAAAAGGAGAGGTGTGATTTGACGATGGGTTCATCCCATGTAAATTGCTTTGATCTAGTATCGAGTTCGGGGAAGAAAAATCCAACTAATAATGACCAAGTCTTAATCTCAGAATCCCCATGAGAAATGATATCATTTTGGAGAAGTGATTCTGTCACGCATCAGGAACCATAAAATGACGCCAAGAAGGAGGGAATATGCAAATCTAAGGCGCGACGAATGCCTAATCCTCCAAAATTGACAGAGAGAGAAGCCTGAAGCCATGTGTGGTCAGGAAGGAAACAATTTAGGATGGATTCTAAACAAGATTTAATGGTGTTATTGTAACTTTTGAGTAGATCTTCTTCTCTCCCAGAAGGCGAAAAACGCAGAAAATATAATAACCTTGATATGGTAAAATAAGATCTTAGTAAATAAAATGCTGAGTGTGCAGAGATCGATGAGAGACCTGAAAAGTACGTTTCAAGTTTCTTTTTCACCAATAAGGATCTCCTTGCGTCAGTAGAAAGTGCAGCACCCAAAGAAAAGAACTTGACAGAAACATTAATTGTATTCCTGGAACCACTTCGTTAAACATTGTCAGAGGTCTGTGTGTTTGTTCGATTGTAATTTCTAAAAAGCCAATCTCACATTTAGAAAAATTAAGGTCCTAACATTTTCCGTGTTTTAGGATATCAGTGTAGATGCTTCTCATATATCGAGTATGGGTGATACCTCAGATGACTGATAATTAATAATTATATTGGAGCGCTGTCAACATGTTCACCTGTGTTTTGTATTGATTTATACCATGCTGCAGGGTTACACTGCATTTTTTCCCTTCATATCTTGCGAATGCATTCACATAACTGTTTAACTCATATATACAGATAGAATATAATATATAAATGTAAATAAGATGTTTGATTATTTAAGAATAAAACACTAGATGGAGAGATAATAAATAAACTAAAATGAATATAAAGCATAATTTTTAAATTGTTCCTTTAAACTATGCACAAATTTCAAATTTGTTCTAAGTGCTATCAAATGATATATTTAACTTCAGCCATCAATTGTGTTATATGTATCAATGCTTCTTTATTACTCAAATTTTACAAGGCTAATGTTGCTTCTTTGAGATCCCTGAAGCTCATGACATTGGTTGCAAACAATATTTCGTAAGAAATCGTATTAATTTATGGGGATGGAAATGCCATTATTTTTTCTTACATCCTTCTTGAAACCAGTCACTAGAAACTAAATTTGCTAATGCTGAGCCGTATCTTACCACAAAATGACGCATTATTTATCATACATGTAGCAGTTCTCATAATACTAAATGTTGTAGGAACATATAAGATTCATTTCAATATGAAGATTGTAATACCCTCTCTTCAGCTCATTATTTATTCGTTTCCTTACAGGTGAATTCTCGTGTCCGACAAGATCGCGTCGCTGTACTTCGGGAGAATGCATACGCAAAATCTGGTTTTGCGATGGAATACAAAATTGCCGGGATGCAAGTGATGAGGACCGAGAAACATGTGGTGAGTGTTATCATTTGTATTGCAGAAATATATGGCGTGGTACCTTTTCACGAGATATACACACCGCTCCAAAGATACTTTAAATTAATATAAACTTGTAAAATTGCCCTGAAGTTAGCAAATATAATAATTGTAATTCGGTATAAAGGTATAATAAGGTAATAACATTATAATAAGGTAATAATATAATTATAACATTAATAAGGTATAAAATAAGACACATAGACAAATATTTTGTAAGAGTCGTTATAAGCCCCTAGTGGAATTATGTAATTTACTTTAATTTACTATCTTGATACTAGTCTACTCAGTGAGAACCGGGGAGCCTAGTTTCCGGCAGCCTCATTTGCATTAGCAAAGGAATGGAATTTCTATAGCATGTATGAAGTGTTGTCCGCTTGGAGTTTTGTTTCTCCGCGGGAGGGCAATATCAGACCAGAACGTACAACCATAAGTGTAAGACGTAATATAGTTTTGGTGTATTATTATCATCGAAATTTACAACAGGAAGCAATGTTTCGATGTCATGTGATTATTAATAAGTATCAGTGAAGCCTGTAGTGTTCTCCCATACATGGACACGTATAAAGATGACAAATTGTAAGTAAACATCTAAAAGTGTATGTTTGCACACGGAAATCCTTGCCTAGCCGTGCGTTCTTGTGAGTGACCAAGTTGATATATCAGTGCTGTAGGACGTATATAAATAGATGTCATTGTCCATCTCAGTGTGTCTACATTTACAGAGCAATGTTAGTTCTGGATAAAATAATTCTTAGTGGCACGATACGAACACTACTTCT
>JAGDQP010005169.1:66533-80152 GCA_022664845.1 Lepisma saccharinum
TGTTGTTCGAGCGGAAGAATATCAGTTTCTATCCTCTCAAACTGTCGCGACGAGCTAATCAGTATTGTTTATGTCTTGCTCGCTGACAAAGATAAGAAAGGTTAATCATTTTATTGAGGAATAAACAATTTTCAGACTATGCATACCAAAAGGCCCAAATCAGGCACTTTTTGTAAATGGAACAATGCGTTATCAGTCAAAAAATGGATGAACAAATTCCAATAAAGTTACATAATTACACAAAGAAATAACGCTGTGTGTAAACAAAAATCGTGCACGGACCAAAATTAGGTTTACGTACCTACGAACGTTATGAGTTGTATTGAATGCATAAACGTAGTATTACCTTATGCCAGAGCACATAAGTAGTTTATCAGTTGCGTATATTCTATCTGATCAAATAATTGGACATAAGTCATATACTGTTTTTATAGTGAACAACAGTTCAAAGATTATCAATACACAGCTTCTAGTAATAGTGTGTGTAGTGTGAACGACGGTAAAATTATTGTTACTAACTGGTCGTTCGTTGGTGTATGTTGGAGACATTGAAAAAATGGGAAACGGTAAATTACAGTTACGAGAGAGTTTTTACTTTGACGTTAATCGTGAATTATCGATGTGAAATACGTGGTAAACTTTAGGAGTTCATTATGGGCGTTAACTATAAATGTCAGATGGTAGAGGCTAAATTTTAGTTTTAACATAATGAAGCTCAGCTAAACATGAGAACTGCTTGGATACAAAAAGGGGTTTGTTACCGAGTTAATTGAACGAAACATGATTACATTTTTAACACGCCACATTTACTGACGATGGACAGAATGAGCGGATTATACCGGAGTTATTTAACTTTGAGCAAATATTTTTCGAGAGGTTACACTTAGAGAGAATAGCCTATGTCAGACGCTAGAATCACAATATAAGACAGATCCCTCATTCATACCTGAAAACGGGTTGAAGTTAAAAGTCCAATAAGAATGATTTTAGAACAGGCTCAGAATTTTCCACAGCAAAAAGAATAAGATGTAAAAAATAATAAAAAAGTTTCTTCTTGAGCAGTCTGGAATGGAATTGACGCTCTGGCTTCTGGTGTCGGACTGACGGGTTCTTGCAGTCGAACTGAAGAAGTAAATAATGGCTGATCGGTCTTTTATAGTGATTCGTGTTTGTTCCTGGATTGATGTAAATGGGTATGTGTGGTGAGGTCTGACTTGGCTGTCTGCTGAACTTGATGTAGGTCGAAAGGTGACTTTCCCATCATAAGGAGTATAGCTATTTACTCGCAGGTGAATGACTTCTCAATTGACGTCATAGATTGCATTATATTACATCAATGTTCGCTGGCTTCACTCTGTTCATCTTCGTTGACACATGGCGGCAATTTTACGTCCATTTCACAAAACAATTTACCAGAAAAATATACAAAATCCTATTTTTGTTCTATTATTTTGAGTTTTATGAATAAATTTAATTTTATCCATTGCTCGAGAAGATCGCACTACTCAAAGCTAGGTATAAGCAAATTTTAATGCGATAATGAAATGTATTGGATGAAAATTTTCTTATCAATAAAATTCAAAATTGTACTTAAAATGAAGATTCACAATGGCTAGTAACCTTAAAATTAATATAATATGTTCTTTATGTGTTTTTGTGTTTTTCCAGTCTTTTTGTAAATATATTTCTTAGTTTTTTACGTAAAACACTATACTAGAATATATATATATATTGCAAACAAAAATAGTAATAAAAATAAAGTTTTTAAAAACGCTGTGTAAAGTTAATACATTTTTCTTGATAATGACATTGATGTTGGTTATACGAGTTCTTTATATGTCGCTGTAATAGATCGTGCGTTATCATGAGTTATAGAAAATTTTCCTGAGTATTGCGTAGTCAATCTGGCTGGCACACAAATACAAGACTGTATAGCCTCACAAGGATAGTGTGCTTCTGTAATACTTGTGAAACGTTTCGAAGTTTGTTGAAGAGCTCGGTTGGTAGCACAGAAATATAGTGTTCATTGTTTTCGAATGTCAAAAGTTATAGTGAAATGTGTTAATATTTTTGTTTGACATCATTTCGAAAAATCAAAGAAAGTTCTGTTCCTGTGAAGGAACACGTAAATTTTGTTTTGCGAAGTAGTGAAAATGTCCAAATTCCAAAATATGACTGGTGAAATGTGAATCTTTTACAAAGTTTGAAGTTCGGGAAATAATGAAATGAAAGTTCGCACTAGTTGGAGTTATTGTAATGTTCGAGAAAGTATCGGAACATAATGTCGTGGTATAGTGACATAGGGATGCAGTTCAAGTTCAAGTCTGGAAGTTTCGTAAGTATCACACTTGTATTATGTCAATGATCACTATATATTTCATAATGTTGGTAAAATATCGATTTAATATTAGTGCAATATTCAGAAGAAAACGTAAAGAGAATATTTCAAAGTTATTTCTACAGTTAGATTAATCACTTAAAGAAGGTCTGGAAGAATATTGTCCAAAGATATTTAGTGTCACTGATCGAAGGTAAAAGTTATGAAGAATTAAATTTTATACACTGATTGTATAGTTTTGGTCAAAACAAATCACTGAAGCTGATATGGGTTAAAATAATTTAAAGCACTAGGTATACACTTTTGAGGTCAAAACTGTGGTATATGGGGTCATTTGGTGTCAAACCGTGGTCACTTTTGGGTCACTGGGAGCCATTGATGTCGGTCTTGAAGTTCTGGTTGAATTTTGAAGAAGCTTGTTGATTTTGAAGTTCTGCTCGAAAAAAATGTGAAAGTATCTGTTGAATTTGAATGTTTGCTTTAAAAAAAAATTGTTGCTTTCGAAGGTCTGCTCGAAAAAAAATGTTGAATTGATTGAAGTTCGAAAGGTTGAGTCTGCATTGATTAAAGTTTAGAATGTTGATTGTAGTCTTGAAGTTCTACGTTGAAGCTGATTATGATTAAAGGAGTTTGATGTTTCCAATAGTTCCAATGGTTTGCCGAATCTTGCATTGTTGATGAGTTATATAATTATCGTCTCGTTTTTTAAAATAGTGTCAAGTTCTTAATTTGGTTCTTTTGAAGTTTATAGTTTCGATTCCCTTGCTGATTATTTTGGTTTGTATGAAATACTTGAATCTGAAATACAAGCCATAGTAGTCGTAATTGGGAATAATGTTGGCTGTATATGTAAACAATTGATGTTATTTTTGCATTGATGTTAAACGCAAATGGCATGCAGTGATGTTAAAAATAAGAACTAAAAGTATGAATTAAAATCCTTAAAATGTTGCCAGAAGAATTATAAAATTTTGACATTACAAAAATAAAAGTCAGTTAAAGGTCAAATTAAAATGTTCACGAAGTTAAAGTTTCTGAGTGAAAATAACTAAGAGGATATAATAATTATTTATCCTCGGTTTCTCTTCAAAAGGTAAATTCTTAACAGAAGTAAAATAAATAGAATTTGCCAATTAGGAAATTTGTCCGCTTATTAATTAGAATTAGGATAATGTTAATTTCTAACAAAATAAAGAATCGGCTACTTACGGTCAACGTCCGATCGATATAAGCACAATCGGTATGGTCGTAGCACAACATTTTGGTGACTAGCGCCCAAGACGACTTTAACTAGCGACCATTGAAATATGTACCGGGCAGTCATTATCTTGATTCATTTGAAAAATTATTAGGTTACTTACTGTAATTCTTCTTGGGTTCTTAGTTGCTTGTAGCATAAAAATTGTAATTCAATCTTAGTACGAAAATGTATTATTATTATCATTATTTACACTATGTACAATATGAGAATTATTAGTATAAGAATTAAAAATTCTGACGGTTAAATTTTGATACTAAGTTATTTCGCTGCGGACGCTTCCATCTATGAGTTTATTTTTACTACTGGTTACGCAGTTTTATCTTTTGCTCATAACACTAGATAAACTTGTGATATGAAATTTATTTGCGTTATTCATACTATTACATTAATTTGTAAAAGAAGAAAATGTGAGTTTTATAATATTATTATTATTATTATTATTAATAATAATAATAATAATAATAATAATAATAATAATTATTATTATTATAAGAATAGAGGATTTTAACAGTCACAAAGTATAAAAACATTGTGGCAATCGACGTGGACTTGTAAGCAAGCGAAATTAATCGCACTGGAAAAACGTCAACGTACTGCAAAAGAGCGAAGGGAAACAAGGTGGTGGGTTGATTTGCGAAGAAATTACGTCATTCAAGGTTATTCGTGTATGAGATAGATATGATTGCTACGGTTCGTTCGCGCACAACGACGCAAAAATCACTACCGCGATGCTAAAGGGACAAAAGAAAGATGTCGGAATCTCGACTAACAAATAGTCTAATAAGGATTTACTTTCCCTAAAACATAGAGTAAAACTTTTATTTAGAATCTTCGCGTACGAAGTTTCCCTAATTTAATGAAGAATTGGCATTTTTATTTGATATGCAGGGATTATTACTTTTCGAAAAGTAAATGAAATTGTACTAAAATTCTGCGCATTTTGCCTATACCATAGCATGTTTGAAGAATTAAAAGTAATATATATCAATGAATTAACTATCAAGACTTTGCCTTGAATAAGGATTACAGGACTTCTCTATATTTTTAGAAGAGTATTAAAAGTAGGGTTGTGAAACAAAAATGGGTGTTTCTTTGGAAAAAGAGGTGTGATATATTTCACGTTCAGAATATTTGCATCATTTAAATTTTTAGAGAAAAAATATAGCTATAATGTAAAATAAGTGGGACAATTTTTAAAGAGAAGGTGGCTCAAATTGTGATGGGTTTAACAGGATAAAAGATGATATTATTGTCATGCTAAATAAACGATGGAATATTTCACGATCTTGTTGTATAAATTATTTAAAATCACGTCCGGTAAAACATTTTTCCGGATTTCGCTCTATCGAACTGAATATTAGCAATGACAATAGTTGATTTTAATTCTACCCATGCACTGTCATGTTTTGCCTAGATCTAACAGAAATGGCACAAATTATGGTGTTAAATTTTAAACATGACCAGAATTTCATTCTTTGATTATTTTTGTTTTATAGGAAATTATTATTAATGGTATCATTTATCAATGGTATCGTTTATATTGCAACATTATTTCTTTGAATTCAAAGTCACATGTGTTTTCTTTATTCTTCTCATAAATGCGGCCTATAATTCATATATTATTATAAAATTGATGTTAATCATATAATATATTTCATTTCCTATAATTTCCGTTTTGTTGTTGTTATATTATTTCGTCAGTTATCTTAAGAACTTGATCCGCTCCATGCGCTCTGCAACATGGGGTTCCTTAAAACTAAACGCACAAAACTATTTTAAATAGTTAAAATCTTACATACAATAATCGTCGTTGAATATTTTTCTGCCTAAGAATGAAATCGAACATCAATCGCATTGTCTCAAGCATATAAATTTACGTGCTGTCACTTAGCGGTTTTATCTCAGTTTGTAGCGCTATGGTTGCATTTTCCTGTAACTTAAATAACTAACTTGGTTAAGTAAAGATAAATTAAATAAGTTCATGAATATCTATGTCGTCTTTTAAAATATATATAGCTAGTATAAAAGTCTAGTATTACGATATTGCTGAGATATCGCAATTCTTAGACATTTAGCTCTGTCATCGCTTAGACATTTGTTCAATTAACCTTTGTCTGAATAAATTTACGTCCATTTATACAGATGATTGCTAACATACCATACCATAAACATACCATTTTTACCTAGAAATCATTCTACTTACATCCAATTATACGGTCGAGTGATTTTTAGAGTATTTGCTGTTCTCATCATAGTTGTATTAAGAATAACCAATCATATGGACAACTTGAGTAGTAGGTGTTGATGGTTTGTATGGTTTGCACATTTAGTGAAAGGAACGTTTTCTTAACAGTATTCAATATTGGAAGCGCTATAGTTAATACAAAATGGAGTGTACTGTGAAGATTTTGAATGAATGTAGCGAAATAGGCGCTTCAGTTAAATAAATACTGTACCTACAAGGAAGATTGAATCAATAAAAACTATTATGTTAATCTGTAATATTTTATTGGTGTGCAATTTGCATACCATAGCCTTTGGTTAGAAATAATGGTAACTACTTTCTTTTGAAACTCTCAATTTTATATTACTTTTCTGACGAATAAGTAAACGCATATATCCTGAATATTGAGGTAATATTAAAGTTTTTCAGATCTCTTTCAGACATTTTTATTCTAATCCAAGCAAATTGTAATAATATTATTTGGAGTGATATTAGTCTGTGCATGAGCCATACCGAACTTGGTTATTAATTATTTTTGAGTTCGTCACAACGTGTCTTCAGATTCATACTCACGCTTAATGCTTATCATCAGTACAACAACCAAAGAGAACGTTATAACTTTTATCTTGAATTGCATGTAACATATTCATATTTTTCTGAACACAATTAATACATTTCTACGTGTGATCCTTTCGTTGTCCTAAGGATATCCAGGCTATGTTTATGTAGGATGTGGTGCACCGACGTCTTAGGAATCTTCAACTCACGTAAGCCTCTGCGCATTGTTATCTTGATACTTCTCAGGAAAGCGTCTCATATTGTCTGAATTGTCTGCGCATTAGGTCCAGGCCTTCCTGTTCTACTGAGATCACTGACGCTGCGTGTTTTCTTAATTAACCTTTTAATAACAATATTATATACCTATTAACTGTGCTCGTTTATCTCTAATTTGGTGTTTCCTAGAGTAGGAAAATATACTTGCAATTGTAGAAATGCAAGGTGTGATCAAGAAATCAGAAAATATGCAACGAAGTATGGGAAACATATAACCCAAAATTGAGTAATACGTAATAGCTTATGTCGGCATTTGTAATACACTAGTACAATCTTACTCCTCTGCAACGTAATAATGTTTTCTGTTATGTATATTTCAGCTTGTTCAAGTTACTAAATTTCATATTTAGATATTATATAAACTAAATTGAATTGTTGAAACAAATAATAATTTTTAACGGCCCAGCTCAAGTTTACAGGAAAAGAACGTCCTTGTCAATTTTGGCCAATTGTAAAATAAGACCAAATATATGTTCTTTGAGTGATTTAATTTTCAAATCAAACTATTATATATTAGGAGAATATTCACATTTCTACTATTACAAGCAAATTTTCTTTAGTTGTGATCTTCAGCTGTTATCACTATTATCCGTTATTTACTTTACAATTAATAAATATCATTTAGCTGTCACCTTGATTTTTTTACTACTATCAATATAAGGAATACTAAAATGATGGTATATGAAAGTAGAATGAGAAACATTAGCATCTGCGCGTTTAAAGAAATCAATTTTCATTCTCGAAGCTAGAACTTATACAATATTATTTTCCCTATAAATAATTATTCTGGTTCGGTTGAAGAAACTTGATTTATTGCTATAACACGAATCTACTTGAGACTCATAATAGTTTTAATGCTGTACTGTATTTCAGTATTAAATGCCAATCAGTATCATACGTGTAAAATTAATATTTATCTTTTTTAACAAACAGAGAATCGGATTTGCCCGATAGATGAAATGAAATGTACTTCTGGGCAATGCGTTGAAAATCGTTTCGTTTGCGATGGAAAAAATGATTGTGCTGATGGTAGTGATGAGACTACTGAAGCGTGTGGTACGTATGTTATTAGCTTAATCTTTCTCGCACTAACTCGAACATTACCAAGGACCTCGGAGGCACCCATTTGTTAGTTTTTTAACATATACAGTAGAAGAAAAAATATTTTCATATTGTCAGGCTTCAACCCATTTATGGTACAACGTACCTGCTTTATTTTCAATGTTTGTCATGTTTCATTATAACGTAAATAATGCGTTGAGGTCCTACGGAAGACCCCCTTGGTAGTTGTAAGGGGATATTCACAGAATATTGTAAATATTATATATTTAATGTGGTATGAAAGTGCCTATGTGCAAAAATTTTAGTGTTCTAATTTGCTCTTGATCTGATTGAGTTTTTATAAAAGCAAATAAAAGAAATATTTATTTATTTAGGAAGAATACAACAGGCGTATGCCCATTGATGGTATTCTGTAAAAAGTGAATTACAATTTAGTTTTTTTGTATTACCAGGAATGCTTAGTAACATATAATCAATCCATACTGTCAATAGTATCAACAAAATATAAACAAAATATATACTAAACACAAGAGAAATGCATCACAATATATAGCTAAATTTAAAATGTACATAGCTAACTCAAGAGGAGTAGTATTGCATACGTGATACATGTAAGTTAATACTATTAAATGTAGAAACACAAAGTAAATATAAAATATGTTGATATAATAATAAGATAAGACTGATAATACAAATATAACTAAATTATTTATAATTCCCTTTTTAGGTTTGTATGTGCCCATCGTATTTTTTTTTCTCTTCGTCCATCCTATGTTTATAAATAGAACTTGCTATAGTAATTTTGCTTTTATGGAATTATTCTGAAAAGTTATTACGCTTTGATTAAATATGTCTACCTCCTTTTTTATTCCACTTAATTTATTGTACGAATAGCTCAATCTCCAAATGGGTGACGATTTCAGAATCTCCGTTCACACTTTCCTACAGTGGAAAATGCCTATGTTATCCATTCGGTTTCTAATATCCGGTATCCGAAATTGGATTTCAGAGAGTAGGTCTATACTATCTACGCAGACATGAATTAGTTCATAAAGAAAAAATGAGTCTGTCACGATTCTCCTGTTTTCCAGCGTTAGGAGTTCAAAATTCTGAATTAGGTTTACACAATGTTCAAATTTAGCATAAAAGCCAGTTGTTTTGTACGTTTGGAGTCTGAGGAACTTAGATTGAATCTTTCCTATTTTCTGACAATTAGCTTGAGTGGTGGGATTTCAGATAATGGATGCATATTCAAGTTTTGGTCGAACCAATAAATAATATAACTTTTGGTATGTACTAGTCATTCTGACGTCCCTTGCTGTTCTATAAACAAATTCTAGAATTCTGGGCGATTCTGCTATTATATTGTTTACATGACAATTAAATGTTAGTTTAGAGTCAAAGACAACCCTAAGATCTTTTATTATTTCTGGTCTCGTTAAAACAGTGTTGTTTATTGAGTAAGGAAATTGAATAAATTTTTGTCGTCTAGTAAATGTCATCGAAGTGCATTTTTGATACTCAAGTCTACTTTATTTCTGTTACACCATCTATTTATACTATCTAAATCTACTTGTAATTGATGGAAATCTTTAATTGATTCAACTTTAGAAAATATTTTAAGATCATCTGCATATAATAGTTTCTCAGAGTTTACTATACAGTCAGGGAGCTCATTTATAAATAATAAAAATAGTAACGAGTGGAAATTTGAACCCTGAGCTATTTCTAAATTTGTAGGCGTTGATTTGTACTGCATAAATCCATGCTGTGAGTTTGATATTACTAGTCCAGCATGAGTTATGATACGGTGATAGAAACAATTTTCAAAAGCTTTAGCGAACGCCGAAAGAATGGTTATTAGTCTATGATTTTAATTTCTTTTGAATTAGTGGATTTCGGTGTTGGACATACTAAAGCCTCTTTCCAATGTTGTGGAAATTTGCATGCGCGTAATGAAAAATTGAATATTATGTATAACGGATATTTCAATAGTTCCACACATCCTTTCACTACATAAGGGGGCATGCCATCTTTACCAGTTACTTTTTTTAGGTTTTAACTTCTTTATTGCCACTTCTACCTCTTTCATACCTATCTGAGAAATCGACAGATTGTCAAGTCTATTACTTGAATACATATAATCTCCCATTAGCATTGCATTGTATTCAGTGCAACTCTCTGTATATGGACCGAAAATAGAAGCAAAAGTGTTAGATATATCTTCATTATCACCGATTAGCTTGCCATTAAATGAAACCGGACTGGTAGGAAGATGTCTTGATTTGCGTTTCGCGTAATTCCAAAATTGGTCTCGATCAGCAGCGACTTGATTTTCGATGTTTAATATATTCAAGTTATATACATTAGCAATTTCTTTCTTTGTTTCCTTGCGCAATCTATTTAATTCACTTAAATAAAAATGATTATTTCAATCAGAATTATTAACCTTTCTACGATGGTATTCTTTAAGTTTTAGTTTGCTAATTATTTCTTTTGTAAACCAACACGGATAATTTTTCGTTGATGGTTTTCTACGGGGTACATTTTTATCAAATACACTGTAAATTGCAGAATAAAAGTATCCTACTGCCTCATTTACATCTATTATGTGTTTGAGACAGTCCCAGTAAGTTCATGGTACAATATATCAGACTTAGTTTTCCTGAAGTTATAATCGTTTAAATTACGTTTAGACTTCGAATTGATTATTCTATTGCATTAAAGAGTAATGAGTAAGGCTGGGTGAAATTCATCCTCTTTTAGAATAAGATAGTTCTCTCTATTTACTTATATGGATGATAAATTTGAGAAGACTAGGTCTAGGGTTCGTCCATGTGAGTTTACTAAATTATTGTAAGAAGTTAAATTGTATAAAGAGCTGAAGTGCCAAAGCATTTGGGATTTTTGTGTAGAAAGTGCAAATTTAAAATCTACATTTCTAACCTCCGGTAAATTCCACTCACCCATGAGAATAATAGTGCCTCCAAATGGGCAATGACTTTCTATACTGTGATATATTCTTTTGTATAATTCTTCTTTCGATTTGGGTGGAAAATATTCAATACAAATGTATATGGTGACATCATTAGAATATGTCATAGTTACTAACATAAATAAAAAATAGTCACGAACACAACTATAAAAAATATAGTTGGCAACACTGTACTTTAAAACATTTTAATAAAAGAAAAGAAAACTGTGTGATGTCTTAGACACCTAAAGTTCATTTCAGACAATATAAAATAGTTTCTGTGAAAAATAATGACATTTTTATTGTAGGCCTCAGAGGTCCTATGGTAATTGATGCTACCCAAAAATAACTTGGCAATGATAGTTTAAATAACATTTCTATAGTTAATGTGTAAATTTAATATGTTAATATGATATACATGTATTAACTCCTTTAAGCCGAAAGTAACTTTCTGTCACTAATTGTGATATTAGGTGACTTAAGTTGAAACTTTTTCGTAAATTTTTGTAACTGTAACTTAGTTAGGGGAACGTCCTAAATTTAGGGTGCAAGGAAAATAGGAAGCGTAAAAATAAAATAAGAGGAGAAATGGAACGAACAAGACACACTATGTGATCCAATTTATCTATTAATCCAGCTGAAAAAGAAGTACTAACTTAGACCGCCTGCCATCGGGAACACTGTCAGTGATTACGGTGTTAGCAAACACTTAACTTTGATAAGAGCTTACACTATAGCAGGACTAAACAGGCGGAATATTTCTTGGGAATTTCAGCACATTCCTCACGAAGCCCCAAATTTAGAAGGTCGTTGTTGTCTAGAACGAAGTCAACATTTCAAAATACCCAATCCATGTTATTCCGGACTAAAATCAGGACTCTGCACAAACATGTTCTCCAAACATTCGCGATACTCACAAGTCACCATCGGACACCCACCATGTATCTAGTGATTCATCACTCCACTCAACGGTTTTCCATTGTTCTTTGTTCAAGTTCTGATGTACCTGATACCACGCGGAGGAACATTTTACATTTGCCTCTGTGGTGTGTAGTTTGTGCCGAATTTTCGAAGCTCGAACCAAAAGACATAATGCTTGCAGTAGATACTGATGCAGCTTAGGATTTATGTGTGACGTTTGCGTTGGAAGATGGCAGTGTTTGTAGGTCAAAAAAGGTCAGCCTGCCCCCTATTTTGTTTCTACACTTGCCTTCACCTTTCTACTTCATCATAACATCGGAAATAGTACATCTAAGGATACTCAAGAGGACGAACATCTAACAAACACACTTCTTCCTTCCACAGTACCACTGTGAAAATCCGTGAGAATCTCAGACCGTCCCATTCTGTGGTTTCGCTCTGCCTGCTGACAACTGAGATTGCTTACTATGAGTTCCACAAGGTAAATGGCAGTAACGCCTATGATAAACACAAGTTTTGCAATGTTTCCGAATAGTATACTCATACAGTGTAGAATACAAATTTCGATCAGTACTAAAATTGTATTGCATTTCCCGTGCAGAGAAATCTCACGAAAACATTTTTTTCTTTCTATAAATTCATGTTTCTTTGATGCATCAATGGACAAACCAGAAAAATATTTGTATATGTAATATTAGTGGAAACAGATGATTAACAATGGTTTTTAATTATCTAACAAGTTACATTCCCCTTGTGCCTTGCCGAGATTTGTTTAAAATTGATTACAGAGCTAACTTCCAACCGACAAACTTGTAGCGACCCAAACCGGTAATTTGGATAGTTATGATCTTCCATATATCAAGAATTCTATTGTAAACTACTACTACTCTCAGAGACGAAATTGCTTTTATTTTCTTAAGATAGAACTGGTCATGAATGTGGGAATATGCAAAATATTTTGGATCAAGTACTACTTCTCTGACACATGCTAAACACACCGTACACCATCTTGGATTCTTTTTTTTTTCAAATGCTAATAAGTGTAGGGGATCCATCAAATTATCGTAAACATTTCGCTGAAATTCACTGCTGCAGTAAGCTATTCTGGACGTATCTTGAACTGTTTTGACCCAAAAGTAATAGGCCGTCTCCGTATAGTATCAAATTTCAACTAAATCTGTAAAGTGCAGGTTCTAGCTGCCCATATTGACTTGTTTGTATTATGTTGTAAGAGGTTGTCTGATTGTGCGGGAGTAGATTGTGACTGTTAGTGCAGTAGAAGGGTGTTCTACTAAAGCACACTGTTTTACTATTTTGATCGAACGTTAGTGATCTATAATTGGAGACCTGATTTGAAAAATATCCCTATTGCATCGGAGTATTTTTTTTTTCAGGATGATCAATAAATAATCCAAGGTTTTAGTATGTTTCTCTATAAAGTTGAAATTATTTTGTATTAAAAAACATTTATATGGTGGGATTAGGATGTAATATTTATGCAAGTGGATAGCCTTTGGAACATCGATACCGAAGAACACAAAAAATACAAATACGGAAAAAGAGGACTTGGGATGTTTTACAATTTAGGTCTTAAATTAGTGTGCGCGAGTGTTATTGTGGAGGTATTGGTGAAAGTATGTTATATTTACCTAGGATGAAAAACGATACCATTAAGGTATTACTGACTCTACGCCAGATTCAAGTACCGCCTTCAACACGGAAAACGGGAGATTACAAGTAGTATTTTCAGGTTAATCAACGGGGTTGAATACGTCACCGTCACTGAAATCCTGGACGATGAAGAATTACTACAAATGCCTTCCGAGGAAGTGATTTAGATGAACCGGTTTATGAGCCTTGGAGTATGCTCAGATCAGTATATTGAATGCTTATTAGTCTTCATATATCCAGAATTCTTTCGTAAACTACCATTACCCTCGGGAACAAAACGCTTTTATTTTTTTTAGATAGAACTGGACCTGAATATGGTTATATGTAAAACAAA
>JAGDQP010005170.1:0-14638 GCA_022664845.1 Lepisma saccharinum
ACAATGTTAAAATATCATACAGCAATTAACAAACCGAATTATTATGTGAGCTTGCATTGAACACGTCAAAGAACGTGGACATCATTTAAACTACGGTAATTATTCAGGTTCCGGTTTAAAATCATATTCGTAAATATCATCAACTATTATACAATCTTTTCAAACAATAATAGTATTATCAGTTATACGCTTATGAAAAAAAAAAGGTATGTCCACTGATTCACCTAATCCATATCTTTACCAAATTAACAATTGATCTACCTCGCTTCAATTCATCGTGGATATTCTTGCTTTTCTCCCACAAGACACATTTATTGCCCTGGTACTTCGTGGAAAGTTGCTTCTATACCAGAACTCGTGACCGTTTCTGTGCATCTGTTAACATTGAAGGCACTAATCTTACTGGTTAATTTCTTCATAGCCAACTCATTTGGTAATAGAAGCTCGTTTTCTCTAATATTTGATCTTGCACTACTAAATCGTACTACACTTTTATCAATATTTTCTTGTCTTTATATTTATTTATAGCATTTCAGGCAACTTTTACACAGACCGAAATGTTTTCTTGTGTTGTGAAAATTACCTGGGTCCTGTTTCTCGAAAATATTAGTCGACTAGTTCAGTAGTTTCACAAGTTCTAATAATTTCTGTTTCTAAAAAAAAAATATTCCACCATTAGTAACTTGGCTATTTGTACAAGTCACGTGATCAAACTCTCCAGTGTATAGTAAACGACATGCAAGTTATTATAACGCTCTGTGATTCAGAAGTTCGAAGGCTTAAAACATGAAAAAGAACATACGTGTATATATACGTCATTAGGGCTCAGTTGGTAGAGCGTTCACCTCTGCTGCTAGGGGTCGTTGGATCGATCCCTGCTCGTGCCATGTGGGCTTTGTAGTGCACGAACACCGTGTGCATGGCTTCTCTCGGGGTTTTCCCGTTTCCTTCTACTTTCTTAATTCCACCAAATTCATACCATCATCATCCATCCGGCCCGAGTCAAAGTTACGTAAAGGGCTTAACATTAAATTCAATCAAAATTACGTCATTAGACTTCGTTAATATCAACCTTTGCACAACACACTTCAGTAAGTTTAAACATCAAAAACGTATTTTAAAGAACGAAAACGAATAGTTTGCACTGTCTCAGTGTGCAATATCAGTGTTCAATAGGGTGCTTTTTCTGATTGGCGCAGTTAGTTAAGGCACGATAAATTAAAATTTGATTTAATCTATATGTCCTGTAATTAACATTACGCACTTTGAATTGACAATGAAGAATGAACGGGCAGTACCTTACTAGTCCTGACACCCGGTATATTATATTCGTAATGTATATTCACATCTGTATTATTTGTATGCATGTGTGAATTTATTTATGACATTTATACATATGACTTGGCCGGGATAGAGTGGGGTAAATGATCGTGGATGGATTTAAAAAAAAACATTTTAAGGCATTTGGACATCTGGGGCGCAGGCCGGGATAGAGTAGTGGGGAGAGTGTGTTGTAGGGTAGAAGGCCATGGCCTATTTTGTAGGAAAAATCCGGGAAAAACCTGTTAGAATGGTCAGCCGCTGGAATAGATTCCAGGAACTCCCGACTGTTCTATCACTGAGCTACTCTTTTTATATATTTCTCGCTCTAAGCAGGCTTTAATTCCTTTTACATTACTTATTCCTTTTTACTGAAATTACTTTTGACTACTGATCTTGGAATCAATGTATTAGCGCACTAACTGCACCATCACCTCGATCGGCGCCACGGCCGCTCGGTATTGGAAGCGTTCAACCAGGGCCTAAGTTGATGGTACCATCCCGGTGTTTGTTGAGGACAAACCCTGGAAAAACTCTAAAGATTGCCACCGTGTGCGAATTAAGGTATTTTTACATGGGGAAATGATAAGTTGTTGATAAGAAACTAACGAGACAAATCTAAATTATACATACGCTCACATGCAAACTCACAGGGGGATTTTCCCCTCATCCTCCTCTGTTAATTCGCACACCGAGTTGTCGTAAGTTTGGTGTATCTTACTTCTACGCGTATGAGTTCGAGTATACTTTACAAATCAAGGAGAGTCGTAGAATTTGCGTTAAATTTTTCACTTACGACAGCTTTTGTGAATTCCTTCCAAGGATTATTCGTATGCTCGTGACACATTTTGGAAAAATTGGATTTCTATGATTTTACTGTTGTTGGAACAAATTCCTCGTCCTTTAACATAATAATAATAAATAATTACAAAATAGTGAGTTTTGGCTTGACTATAGTGTAAGTACCACGGTTATCGAATGAATATTTATGGTGAAAATGCATTTTTAGAGTAATGCTAAACCACACTATATTAATGATATATTTTTTTTTAATTAGAGTGCATTTGAAAATTGTATGCATGTAATTCCTTTTCCGAACTGTCTTATCAATTACACCTTTTCAATAAAAAGTAAAGCTTGGGTTGTAACGATCCATCTACGTACACTACAAGCTTGCAGATACTTGTGGACACTTACTTGTGGGTTACAAGTGTAGACGACAACACAGATATTTTGAGAAACAGAATCACTAGTAATACTAGTCACATTCACTTGTGATTAGTGGGTAGCCATGCGGTCTAAGGCGTTAGACCAACAACTCGAAGGTCCCGGGTTCGAGTCCCGGTAGTTGCATGGGTGTGGATTTTAACTAGAACGTGACGGATAATTGTGGCAGGCCGAAGTCAAAAGTTACTCGGCTGGCCCATATAAAATAAAGTTCAAGTTTTTTTTTTTTTTTTTTGTGATACTAGTCCGCTGACTTGTAGATAGTATTTTACAAGTGTAAGAGTGAGAAACAGAAACTTCTGAAGCGAACTGATATTACTAGTGTAGAGACTAGTAATACGAGTCCGAAAGTTTTGAAAAACAGGCCCCTGGTGGTCCACGGGCATGTTGTACTTCACAAGTTGTCTCGAAGTGAGAGGTTCCTGCGCTTCTGGAGAAAGTTATAAACCCACTTCCGAGTTTAAATAACTTTCGCTGCCAACTTATTTGTTATCTTACCCATGACATATTTTATATCAGAACTTTATACATGGAGCACTTCTAACATATGTTGCATAAATATGCATGGAAGATAGCTCCTAAAACTACAATCATGTCTAAACACATTTTTCTTTGCAAATCCATCCTTGGAAGAAGGCAAAATCGGTGTACTGTGTCTGGCAACTCTACTACAAGGTAACCAAAAACGTTTTTGCCGTTCTAGAGCAGTGACAAACAAAGAGCAATACAGTGGACGGTACGTACCTTTAGGTTTCGAAGTAAGCTCCATCAGCATCCAACACCTTTTGCCAATTCATGCAGCTGCACAATACCCTGGTGATAAAATTCGGCGGTCTTCGAGGCAAAGAAGTCCGCAAGTGCGTTCCGCAGGTGTCCCTCATTGGCAAAGGATCTCTCACGGAGGTGGTTGTCGAGGGAATGAAACAGCTGGTAATCTGTAGGCGCAAGGTCCGGTGAATATGGTTCATGGCAAAATGTCTCCCAGCCAAGTTGCGGTAGGGCCTCTCGGGTCCTCTTTGCCACATGTGCTTGGCATTGTCGTTTAGGAACAGCACACCCTTGCAATTCACCAATGCTGACTCCTTTTACCGCAATGCACGGTGCACCCTTTGCAACTGCTGTGAGTAGAGGTCAGCAGTAATGGTCTGACCAGGTTGAAGGGGTTCGTATTGCACCACTTGGTGACAAAGTCCACCATACAGAGAGCATAACCTTTCGTGGGTGCAGAGGTGGTCTTGAGGTGTGAGGAACAGGGTCACGTGGCGACAACCAATGTCTGGTACGCTTGGGAGTGTCATAGAGGACCCACTTTTCGTCACCAGTGAGCAAGCGATCAAATTTGGGTGTGTTCAGGTGCCGAGTGAGTAAGGACAAACAGGCTGTCACTCGTTGTTCCTTGTTGGCTGACGACATGTGTGGGGTACCCATTTGCTTAAACTGTATGACTTTTCTATCCCATGCAGGTGCAATCTGACTTTTTCAGCGGAAACATGGAACCTTTCTGCAAGTTCATCACACGTTAGACCACTGCGCTCCTCGACGGCTGCTTTCAGGGCCTCGTCCTTAAACACATGTGGTCGTCCACTGCGAGGTTCATCAGCAAGGCTCACATCTCCCGAACGGAAGTTCTGGAACCAATGCCTGGCGGTGCGTTCATTCTCGACACTCTCACCAAACGCCTGGCGTATGCGGCAGCTGACAGGCTCACTTTAAAGTCATACAACAAACACACGCGAACAAGCTGCATCAATACCTCCATTTTTCTTTTACACTGGACGAGCTATGACTGCTGTGTATGAGCACCGTGCGTGTATTACTGAAGGTCGGTGGTCAGACAAATTCCCGATCGTCTGGCAGGCATGTGCGTCATTTCGTTTCCTCTGTGAGCGCATGATTAATGGGACGTGAAACATGGCAAAAACCTTTTTCGTTACCTTGTAGTACGGACACTGCTAATGAGCGAATAAGGCGAGGAAAGTAATGATAGAGAAATTCTGCAGTAATGACTAAGTACTGGTATATAGGGTCTCTATTAATATGTCAAAGTGTAGCTAAAGGGTTCGTAGATTCCAAAATTAGAGATTTAACAAATTTCATATCTGTACCTTGGAGGTAAAGGTACAGGAGATACCTGTACTATATCACTATTTGGAAAACTCGAGTTCAGTCTATAGTTTTGTGGATTTGAGCACGCTTTTCCACGTTTTTTTGCGACAGTGTTGTATTATCATTTGCCAAGTCTGTAATGACATAGTTGTGTATACTTCGAGGAGGAGCGTGCTCAAATCAACAAAACTACTAAACTCGAGTTCAGTAGAAAAGCAACACAGTGCAGTTTACCTCCGAGACACTTCTGTGGTCTTTTAAACTTAACTTATTCCTGTTAAAGTTGGAGGTTTTTCTGAGCTTTATTCTTCATAAAACTTGTATTTGTTTATTTTATCCACCCACTCATTTTACACAGACTGGTTTTGAGTGACGTTTTGTTCTTCGAATGTGTCAGAAGCGACGCAAGAATTTTGGGAGGAATTCGAAACTGGGAGAGTATGGGTGTGCCAGAACACCCTTCCTTAGAATTTTTTCTTTAACTCACAATGGTTCAGCGTGTCCTAACATCTTGCAACGTTAATTTAACTCATTTCCCGACGACATACAATGACAAAATTTTGAACAGCGACGTAAGTTGGGTGACAATACAATATTCCATTGTTACTTTCATATATTTTATATCATATATTTTGTTAGTGTTATCCCAAAATACATACTGGCCCGCAATTATGTTGCGTTTGACAGGTTGCAGAACACTTTAGGATTTGGGTGACAAACATCAGCTTACAATATATAGTGTAAGGAAAAAGTATCCGAACACCGAAATAACTAGAAAAAATAATAAAAAACTTTCTAAAAAACATATTTTTCTTTTAAAAAAAAAATACAACAATTCGTACTGAAAAGTAAAAAAGGAATTTTGTTTATGCATGACAAAAGAAAAGCATGGTGCGCACTAATTGAAGAATTTATAAAGTAAGCACCCCATGCCTTTCTTTTTAGTCTTGCATAAACAAAATTATTTTTTACTTATTAGTACGATTTTTTTTTCTTTTGTTTTTCGTCGTTTGTCGTACATATTATTTTCACATTAATTTGGAAATATGATAAGTCTACGAGTATGTTAACGATGGTTGCCAAATTTCTTAGGCGATTCCACGATCCATATCATCCTAAAAGAGAAAAAAACATTACAATGACGCTTTGCCATTCAGCTTTTCTTTTCTTTTCTTTTTTTTATCCTTTACGGATGAGTTTGATACCGAGCGCATCGCTGTGTGTGTGTCATAATCGTCCTCACGAGGCTTATCATACCAGAAGAAGAAAGGGTTATAAAGATGCGCTTGATATAAAGTATATTTGCATATTACAAAAATGACGTCGCTCCTTGGTCCGAGAAAAATGTTTACATTTCAATGGAAGATTATCATTATAATGAAAAGGTCAGGAATTCCCCAAGGAAACATACTGAACGTAGTGGTTTGGAAACCCCTTTAAACTGAAAGCGTATCCTTGGAACGTCATCTCCAGGTAATGGATAGGAATGATAAACGTCCATCAGTTCACTTTTCCCAGAGGGGTTCGAGTATATATCTCACTTCTAAACAGAACAATAATTATCAGTTCTAAAATCTGTTTTCTAAAGATGATTTGTTCAGAAACGTTGAAAATTCGAAAATAAAAAAAAAAGTAAACAACATGTACTCTGTAGGGGAGAATACCCGTCGTAAGTTCTTGATAGTTTAGATAAGTTTGGATGCACTTATCCTCAACTGGATTTGTTCCAAGGATTCGTTGGCCTTCATTTTTGGTTGGGAAAAGCCGAATAATAACCATGGAGTTCATTTAACTATTTATGACCTTGAAGGTTGGTTAGTATTATCACTTAAGAATTTCCATCTTTTACGAAGTCGTCATCAAACGAAAGAAAAAGAACTTGGGTAATGTAAAGTTAAAGAAATCAAGCCAAAAAAGGTGCTTTCATATGCTTACCACTACTGCTAATCGAATGCTTCTATATTGTCAGTGGCAAGTAAGTGTGGCGTAACAAGTGTAGAAATGTGGATTATGAGTTAATAAATCAAATCTTTATCCAAATGAAAGAACAAAATATTATTGTCTGAATCCCACACAGAAAAAAGATGACGGAACAGAAAACAATCGCAGGGCGCGAGGTCGAAAGAATTTGGCGGAAGCCTAGAACTGTCGTAGGAAACAACAGCTGCGTGGGAGACGTTTCCTGTCATCGTCGGAGATTATCACGGAGGTCTTAGGGTCAATTCCAGCCCATGAATTCCAGGAGTCCTTCTAGTACTCGTATCGGCGCTGGCAACACTATATTGTGGCCCAAAGACATTACTTTGAAAAGTGCGTTACCAGAACATGGTACCAGGTATGTGCTAGAAAAAAAAAACACCCAGTCGTAGAACTAGTTGCATTTCGTTTTTGTTTCTCTGTATGATTGAAATCGATATTTTATAACCAACTAAAGAACAATAATAACTAAATGCACCAAGAAGAAAGGGCTATTAATAGAGGGAAATTAAAAAAAACGCTTTTCTTCCTTTCTTATCTAAATAAACTTTTATTTTTTTTATCATTACAATACATTCATACAGATTTTTCACACTTTATTTCTCATCTTGTTTACGTAGGAAAGATAATGCACATCTTGTTTCATGACGTGTGCAATTCTAGAAAAGTTAGTTATACAAAGACAATTACTCAGAAATTTGTAGAAAAGTCTTTTTATATATAATTTTTATAATATATATATATTTATTTATATTTATATACCTGCAGAAGTTCAACAAACAATAGACATCACAGCAAACAGACAACAACAGGACAACAACACCCATGTGTCCAGGACACACAGAATTTAAGACACTTAGTTATATTCACAGTATGCACAAGAGGGGCAGTGCATTCCATAAGGAACACAGCTTTTCATGCTATGAGCAGAACTCACATTAATATATAGTGAACTAGGCTAGAAACAGGAGTCTTTTTACATGATATTTTCTACGTAAAGTAGGACTGAATGAACTAAAACATGAAATTATATGGTAGGGGATGTTATTTCGTATAAATGTCAGTGTGACTATTGGAGATCTTGTATAAATATATATTCTGTTGTTAGAGAGAATTATGTTATGAGTTACCTGAAGGTTTATGGTCAGATTGCGAAGAAATAAAAGTATATATTTGGAATTTCTTGTGTGCAAAGTACAGCTATTTCCTTGCTTGTTCCTGAGGTTTTATAATACATTTACCTTTTCTTTTGTGCAGACTTTGAAAGCGGATCGAAGTCACTGAAGAAAAAAAAATGGACAATATTGGCCAATGAGCTGTGATTCAATAACATGGTTTTAGGTATCAACAAACATATAGTACTGTTTACGTAGACACAATTGAGGTAATAAAAGACAACTGATGCGTAATATGTATAGCCAGACATGACTAACAAGTGATATTATCTAACCCTCGGGATTTCGTGGTCGCGAATCTGAGATCTGCACTGGGCAGGCACGTAGGGTCCAACTGCTGGTCATATTTACTGAATGGCATATGGTTCACAGAAAAAAAAAGCTCTAACCGCTCTCTTCCTATTCCCTGCCCTCAGGAGAGTGCTTACCAAAAAACATCATCTCTAAGACCATAATTGCTTATCTAGTCCATAGATTTGAGTTAAAAGAAATACATATTAATCTAGTTAAGGTCACTGAAAGCTCAAAAGGAAAATAAAGTAATGAATCCGGTCGATGGTACCCCACGGAAGTATTTGTTAGAACGTTCTTAAAAGGTTTCTATGTATGCATCTCTGCTCGATTCAAGCTAATCCCGAATGCGAGATCATTAACAAAACATCGTATTTGTAGACCAATAGAAACGGTATTCTCCCTTGGCCTGGCTTAGGCATTAACTCTAAAGAACTCATCCCTCACCAACAGAAAACCTTGGCAAATACGATTCACGGCCTTGACGAAATTCTTTGTGTGGTGCAGCCTAAAGCGAAGAAAGAGAGAGAGAGAGAGAGAGAGATTTTCTCTGAGTAAATAAATGGCTAGGGCTAGGGCAGAACAGCACCGATTGACGTGAACCCAGTTATCACGGGGAGCGTAACAGAAGTCTAGACTTTTTCATTTTGTCTATTGTCTGTTGGTTCTGTTTTATCTCTCCCAATTTGTGAACATTTTTTTTTTCCTATTTTAATTTCAACCCCAATTATATTAACGTACATAACATTATTAATACCGCATTTTATTAACAAGTGTAAGGAAGTAGTTATGTACTACATTGAGGTTAAGGTGTAGTTTCCATTGTTAACAAATCCTGAGTTGACGAGTGTGTTATTATTAAATATTTCGTAAGTTCATTCAATTTTATTATTTATAAATAAATTAGCTATCGGAAAACTGTTTGTCATACATTTTAAGTCTCAGTTTTGTTCGGAATCATAGAATACATGTTGTAAGAGAGGAAGAAGCCACACAATAGCTTTCTAATCAAATAATAATAATAATAATAAAAAAAAGTTTACTTTCAATTCAACTGGATTAATACATTTATTGTTCTTGAAAATTTAGTAATTTGAGTTGGGTCTTCGGAAGGAGGAAGCTATTATATATATATATATATATATATATATATATATATATACACCTCCTGATTCGTAGTAATGTGCAAACACAAGTTTCGCAATATCATACCGACTTCAGACGAAATAACATCCTTATTTTTTTTGAAACATATTTCTGAACTGAAGGTTTACTATGTATGATGAAGAAAAAATCTTTGGTTTATTTGATCACAAAGTCTAAAATGATCACAAAGTTATCATTACAATAATATGAACCAAGTTCTTCATTTGTTAAAAATCTATTATATACATGCAGCCTGACAATTAAAAAAAAAAAATACACAAGTTTCTTGCGGGAAATCAAGTAAGCGAGATTTCTTTAAGAAGAACACAATTGGACAAATACACCTTTTTATGTTATAATTTTGCAGAAAGAAGACTGGGAAACCACTTCACTTCAGCATATATTCATACATAAAACATTTGCCTCACACATACATACATACATGTATTTATAAGTGCACAAATAAACACACACACACACATATATACACTCCGGCATTCCGGAACAGAAATTATAGCAACCTTCAGTCCAGTGATTTTTTTTTTTTAAGAATCAAATTTACTAATGTTAGTAAAAATGACAGATTAAATGGACCAGTCTTTCATTGAGATCCCGTAAGTTAAAAATGTTATCCAATGTTAAACCAAACAGAAAATATAATTTGAACATCAACAATGCACATTTCAATAACGCTTAAACGTAATCCATTTTTATTTAGTTTTCTTAATTCTAATTTAGATTGCTGCATTGTTGACATTATCTTAAAGTAATGAACATAGTTTTCCTAACACATTATAGATTTCCTGAGCTAGACACACAACTGTTTTTTGTTCTTTTTTTTTATCTAAATGTATAAAAAAGAACTACTGTGTTTTGTTTTCAGTCTTCAAACATTTACTTTCTTATATATATATATATTTAAAGTGTATGATAACAGGAATGTATAATTTCTTTACTTATATATTTTCTTGAAACTTTTTTATTTATTTTTTTTATTTCTTAAAACATATATCTACTTCATACACGGAAAGGCATGAGCACTGATGTTATATTTGTACTGTTCCCTTAATAACCAATTAGATTCAAACAGATGATACAAGATGTTATTAGAATCAAGTCTAGTTTATATTTTCGGACGATTTAAGTTCGGAGGAGTAATCTATTTATTGATTTCTGTATGATTGCACAAATAATATTCTTAGGAGGTTTGAAATGAATTTTTCGAAACTAATTTATGTCAGTTTCTTTCGAGTGTTCATTCAAAGAAACTAATATTTATATACATTTTTTCTATATCTTTTCATATAATCATTTCTATACCCTTCCATAAGAATTTAAATTATATATATATAGATGGAGTAACGAGATTCTACTTATAAACATCGCAGCAAGGGAATTCCTGACACCTTAACAAGGACACAAAGTTATCTTTATGACTTGTCGAATTTAATTTAATATTCGAGATACAACGTTTCAACTTGGAGCCCAAAAGTGATGTCATTGCGTTCAGTGTTGCCAACTTAATATAAATTATATATTTTGAAGGGCGCTACATTAATTTATTGAATATTTTGTCTCTTCTATAGTGATGATAAATATCATATGCGAATCATATAAGGCAGTGTTGCACACTATGAATAGTATAGGAAGTGAAATGTTCAAAATAAGTATGTTTCAACAATCTACCTCATTTATTATTCACAATTCGCAACAATCAATTATGTGCTTTATAACTTTGCTAGATATACAAAACGTCCAATAAAGCGACGTAGTGCATTTTTTAAAATAAAAAATCGACTTTATACCAAGTTGGCAACACTGTCAACCAGATGGCATTGATACATATAAACTCCCAGAAACGTAATTTTACTTTAAATCATTGTGTTACTATAAGAAACCGATTTATTGGCTTAGGTTGGAATCACTGTAGCTAGCTTTCGCCGATACGGCATGGTCACAAAGAAAAAAAGGACTCGAAAAACGGTTGAGAGTTGTCATAAGGAGCGCTATGCTGTCACATATACACAGTATTAAATTCTTTTAATACGTCGATTCCAACGAAAGGCATACTGTTTAGAAAGAAAGTGCTAATCAAGCATAGAATGAATGATCTTCCACCCAGAATCGAATTCACTAATCTGAAGATAATAAATATATCTATTCGTTCATTGTAAACTGTTCTATCGCGTTTTCTTCTGCAAGTTTATCATTCGTTTTCTTTATTTTGAACCTATAGTAGTTCTTAGAATAAGGTTAGAAAAGGTACTTACATTATAGAACACCAAAACGTGTACACGAACATCATAAGCACAATAGAGAAGCGGCAACGTTTCGCAAATATATATTCAGATGGTAGGAGAGAAAATGGACAGAGCGAACTGGTACGGGATTTGTGCTAAGGAGACCCCATGTTGTCAATTAATGCTGGGTAACAGTGTGGCCAGGTTATGGAGGCAGGAAAATGACTAGATCGGTCGGAGAAAACACCACATGGAGAAGGAAGTGCAGAGGTTATTAGGTAAGGGGCTTCGTAAAGGAATAAGAAGTTAAATAAACAGAATTGGAACAGTATATATATATAGATTGTTAATTGCAAATTGAAAGGAACAGTTATAAGCGCATATACTGTAAGAACAGAAGATATTTATTTAACCACAGGATCTTTAAAAGACTGAGAATGAATATTTAATTTTTTACATAATTAATTATTTTGAAATGCTCAAAGTTTGTAGCAAATTAAATAGATTAATCTTTTTAATTAAATGATTCAACTGTATCATTAAGACGGAAAACAGAAACTGACTTATTCCTTTCAAGTTATAACGCTGTACCAAAATTTTACATTTTTTTTTCTTACTCATGCCATTCCATACAATTACTAGTCATTTTAGTTTTTTTCTATTATAGTGCTAATAATAGAAAATATTTTCTAAACTATGCTTTTTAGTGTCGAGAAGTTTAAAACAATTACATCATAAGAGTTATATGTCAGCATGAATGATTTGCATTCATTGAAAAAGGATACTCTACATATTATGATACTCATAAGACTTTAAAAAAAGGTACTGCATAGGGCAGAAACTTTGAAACGTGTCAAAATTAAGCTTCATTTGAAAACATGTAACACTGTGTTAAAAAAAAAATCTCAATTAAACATATTTCCACAAGATTAATTGAGAGATCAATCAATATTTTATAGTTTTGTACAAAATATCATGGTCGGTTGTCCATCATTTTCTCAAAAGCAGTAATATTACGTCTATAAATTTTTACTAATTATTTATATAGTATTACATTTAATACCGAATATCTTTTCAAAAAGAAGAAATGTACAGGTTTGGCGCTTCGAAAAAAGTACTTTTCTTAAGTGCTAATGAATGAATCATGCTCCGTTTTCAACAGGTAGTATGACGTTCAATGTAGTTCCAAAATATAGCTAACTGAAACATATTCTTAGGTAGTAGTAAGAGAAATGAATCATAAGCAACATTCAGAGAAATATGATACCGATAATTACTCTTGCATTAGAAATAACTTTTAATGTCTCATTCGGATGAGTAACTTATATAAATTGGATAGCTGATTAAAGACAAAAGAAAAGTAATAATAATCTACATGGACAAATCACAAAAGAGAAAATTGAAACGGTGAAATAATGAAAAATAGATATTAAACTGTAAAAACACATGTAAAAAAGGTTTATTTAACTGAATCATATAGTTTACCCCAACAACAATATCAAAACTCCAAACATAAAAGTTTACGATGAACAAGTCCTTTAAGCTGGAAAAAACACGGTACAATCCAGGAACCAAGCAACAGCTACCTAGAATACGAAAGTGTGTCGTTAAGAAGGAAAAAAAAAAAGAAAAAAAAAAAAGAATACGTATAAAATAAGTCAAGATCCATAAAGAAGAACGCTATTAAAACAAAACAAGCTTTGAGAATAATTAATATCTTAATTTTGAACATTATAAATCAAGAACCAATAAATTTCCTTATATGTTAAACGAATTTCATCCATTTGCCAAGAGAGAATATTTTATTCACAACACAAACTCAAGGCTTAATACAGATGTAATCGACCGTAGCAATTCATTGCCACTTTGCCTTCGAGCTTCGCGATATAGCTCACTTATACATTACTCCATTTACATATTACGAAACTGCATCTATAGTTTCACAAAATCTTGTGGTCATTATATTGCACAACAATGAGGAATGCTTCCCGAGGGTAAAATAAGTTTACAGAAACTCGATTTTGGTACTTTACTTTGAGGCATGGACAAACTGCTCATGGCCATTAGTGGCTAAGTTTGCTAGCAACGTAAGGTTAAGGTTGAAAAATTTGCTCATTAAAAATTCTTAGGATGATAAATATGGACTATGGCGATATATATATACTCAAATATATTCAAATTCATTGAACATGAAACTTCCATGACATAACATAATAGACTACGCAGACTATCCACAATTGTTCACGGCAGTGTAACGATTGATACAGTGCTACCAACTGACCACAAATGAAGAGCAAATAAGCAAAAGCACATAAATCCATTTTTAGATTTTTAAAAAAAGGAGGTTTTGTTATTTTTAAGACCTGAATGAAGAGCTGCATCGAATAATAGAAAGTAATTTTCTGATAGGAGACACTTATTCCCTCGTAATATATACTTCCTTCATAAAATTACTTTGCACGATTCATTAAGGTCTTAAAAAGAACAAATCTTTTTTCTTTATCTAAAAATGGACTTGTGAGTTTTTGCTTGCATTAAATATAGGTTTTTGCTTCAAATGTAGGAGAACGACAAACCAGAATGGAAGAGCTGTGTAATGAGAGTTCGAAAACAGGCCTTGAAATGAATTTAAGTAAAACAAAGGGTAATGTACAATCAACATGCTGCAAAGAAGGAAATACAATAGAGGAGAGAAGTTAGAGAGAAGAGAGGAAAGAAGGAGAGACGATAGGCATAGTTGCTGAGTATGTTTACCTAGGCCAGATCAAAACATCGAATGCAAAGTTGACTGATGAAATAAATAGAAGATGGAAAATGGCGTAGAGTTCGTTTGGAAGACTACACTTTATTTTCAAAAGCAAACTACCAATGTGTCTGAAGCGTAAAGTTTATATTCAATGTGTCTTACCTGTAATGACGTACGGCTGTGAAACTTGAACATTGACTGCGCAAACGACTCAAAGATTAAGAGTCGCATAAAGAGCAACGGAGAGATGCATGCTAGGAATAACTAGGAGGGACATGAAGACAAATGAATGGATTCGCACACAAACAAAGGTAGAAGATATAATGAAGACTGCCAAGAAGATGAAGTGAAGATGGGCCGGTTACATAGCTAGACGAACAGATGGAAGATGAACGACAAATGTACTACAT